>CM029476.1:17412204-17716290 GCA_017140325.1 Eucalyptus leucophloia subsp. euroa | reverse complement strand
GGGAGGGGGTGCAATTTCTTCAGTTTCTCTAAAATCTTTTGTTCTCTATGATCGAACTCTCCCAAAGTTGCGAAGCCGGAGCTAGCAAGCTTCTCCATCCTCCACACGTTAGCCTTCGGTGCCATGAACGAAGCTCTTGGTAGACACTCGTTTCACTTGAAAGAATTGATCGTGAATAGGAGAAATTCGTTTGAATTGATCAAGTTGCAAACTCCAAAGCTCTCGATCTCTTCCTAGTTCCCACTATCTCATAGACTTGCACTCGCTCATTTCATTGCTTCTAATTTCCCTAATTTTCAGAGCATGGGACGACCTTATTTTTTGGAGCGGTTTTTCTGCGTCATTTTGGCGAGGATTTAGGATTTATTGCTAACGTGAAAATGCTGTCAAATGACTAACAGCACCTGTTGAACTAATGGAAGCAAGTTTGGAATTAGAGTGAAAGTTGGTTTCCTTTTATTAAAAAATAATAAGTTCAAGGAATTTTGAAATTGAAACTGAGGTCAAGGTTTTCTTTTAAGTGAATTAAGGCTATTTTCACTATAAACTGAAGTATGAAACTACACGGTACTGACTTTTATTACTCAAGCTTCCCTTATCATTTATTTGTGAGGAACCTGTCTTTTATTTCTAATGGAGATTAGATTTTCATTTTTGTGTGAATCTACAGTAGTTAGATGTTTACCACAAAAATTATTAGGTTCTTGATGAAATTACTTTTAAAAAAATGGCTTGGTTGGATTACAAGTAAAATCGAACCGGCAGTTTGGGTTCGCTTTCAAATTACAATTTGGCTAGATTTTCTTTCATATATTTTTTTTTTCAAACCCCGATCTGAACTTAAATTCAAATCGTACTCCTTAATTTTAAATCAAGCAATCGTAAGGCGAAAAGTTAGCCAGAGGAGAAGTATGCTTAGCGATCGCATTACTGCTCCTCCCATGTTTAATGGAAACTGCCAAATTCACCAATAACGATAACCTTCCCACATTTTTAGCTCCACTATCTATTAAAAATATTGCAACTTCTGCTTTTCAACAAAATCTTCATTATGAAATCCAGCAACATCTCCATTTTGGGAGGTCATTTTGAAAAATTTCCCCCCTATCTAACAGACATTGATTTGAAGATTTCCACTATCTCTAGCATTAGCACCAATAATACACTTTAAATTGTTTAAATTGAATTGAACTGAATTGAAATTTTCAGTTCAATTTGATTTGGGTTGATTTTTTCCAAAACCAGACCACCTAAGTTTAAATGCACTCATATTAGTTGTATATTTTTAACGAACCTTTGTTGGTTGTTTACGTTTTAATATTATGTTGACTTACGTGCAAAGTTGTCGGTTTTTCGAAATGAAGAACTACATGCAAGTTGGAATTGTAGCAATTGTTATTACATTGAAACTTTAGTCTATTAAGCGACTTTATCATTAGATATTAATTTCAGTCCTTGAAAAAACTGAAGTTGATAAAATTAAACGCCCAATGAGAATCAAACTAAAATAAGATAAGCGCAAAAAAAAAATTAGTTCACTTCGATCTGGTTTTAAATCCTTATTTAGTTCAGTCGAGTTTTTTGCATATATTGACAAAATCTTCACAAGTATTTTTACTTTTTTTGGCAAGCGTGGAAGCACGCCCGTTGCTAAGTTTCTGATTTTGCACATGGTCCTTGAAGTTGCATCATGCATCGCACTGGTACGCGCATCACAGATGAAATTGCTCGGTTATCTCGAATTTAGAATAGAGAAAAATTCTAGGAACTTGAGTATACAGATTGGGGATCCTAATCCTGAGAAATGGATCCTTGCAATGAACATGGATTACAAAAAGGAGGTAAAAGCAACAACCCCCATGATGAACTTGAGAAATGGATCCTCGTAGATTACCCTGAATGTAGGCAAGATTTCGAGAATTTAGTCCCACGATAACAGTAGATACCAAAGCCAGCCCCTAATTGGCCTCGATCTGAGGCCAATGAAATCCTAGATCTCCATTCCAATCAAGAGATCCGTTGCACGAGCCAAGGCCACATCGGGATGGTGGAGCACACCTATGGCGGCAAGCACGTGGTTTCTCAAGGCATGGTAGCTGAAGGCAGACAACAGTAATATGGTGGGTCAAGGAAGAGTAGAGAAGGAAGAGACAGGGCGTGTAGTATGCTTTTTTTTTTTTTTTTAAGGTGTTTGGTGGACTTGTGGTGCATATCCAACGTCTAATAAGTGAGTGTAGGAGACGAATGAGAGAGCAAAATCAGATTGACTCACTCGAGCCTAGAGATGGCCAACGAACTGTTCATGGCTTGGCCTGGCACGATGAGTCTCGTGACCCCTTAGCAAAAAAAAAAAGGTTCACGTGCCAGGCATGGCGCTATCACTCCCTAGGCCAACTGGCCCGGGTGAGCCTAGGCTGATCTAGGTTTGAATCTTCATACTTAGCAAGCAGTACGTGATTGGAAACAAAAGCAAAATGGGGCCTCAAAATTGCATAGATTTTCTTATAGATTAGAGATCTCGCCATTTTCACCTATATTCCTCCACAAATTCTTCAAAAAATTTTGACTTTCTAATGAAATCCCACTTTATACGTGATTAGCTAGCTACTTTAGCCAATAATAGACCACAACGCTGTCTAACTTGCTTCCTGGATGGTGAGCTAATACCTTTAGGCAAAGCAGTGGCATGATTCCTTCACTGCCCCCTGGTGACTTCTTAGGAAAATTCCCAATGTGCTCACTCCACCCAAGCAACAAGAATTCCATGATCACAATGATGAGAACACAGTAACCATATGGTTATTCGCTATTGCTAGGGCAATAACGGGCCATCAACACTCCACCTATGTAGTAACAAAATTCCACGACAATGATGACAAGCCACAATAACCATATGATTATGTGGAGTTGTAAAATCAATAGTGGGCTAACACCCCTCCTCTTGGTGGAACCCTTGCCCTTGACGCTAGCAATTAGCAAATCCTGAACACAAATTTCGTGGAGACGAGCATCTGCTATTTTTTGGAATAAGTCTTCTTTAATGATAATTTGGTGGTGCACATGATTTGTGGGAATGAGTCATTTGCCAAATTTGGAGGTGGCATGGACCACCTGAGGAGGCACCGAGACAAACATAGCTCAAATGTCCCCGGGCTAGGGGAAGCCTGACTAGTGCAATGGGTCATACCGGCAGCTTTCCCAAAGGACATGGCGAGAAACCAATGCCTACTCTAATGTTATACCTTGGCCATCAAGCAAACCTTCATCTTCTCCCAAGATTCAAGATTCGTGCAACATGTGCAAGGGGCGTTGTAACCACATTTTAGGCTTGTTTCGTGGTCGTTGTAAATTAGGAACTGCAATTGACTTTATAAAGAAAAAGTGCAAATTAGGTCCAATTACCGGAAATTTATGAAACTCTTAGCAAGGCCATAAACGGAGTAAGTCTAAACCTTTATAGGTTGCACTAATGTGTCACAAGTTTTGATTGATTTCAACTGAATGAATGGCTTAATCCAATCCATTGACATGACAACCAAATCAAAGATCTTTATCCCAATTGGTCACCTTGCCATGATATATGTATTAAGCCAGTAAATTTGCAAGAATTCTAAGAGGCTTTTCCATGGCGTTTTACAAACTCAATCTCCATAATAACTTGTCATCCCAAGTTCATCTATTATAATTCTTATATAGAGATATCATATCCCAAATTAGTTATTCTTGAAATTCTGCAAACATTGTCATCATTTACATTACATATTGAAGTTAAGTAGTGTCTTGAGAAATATCTCTCGAGAATATGTAGAAAACTCCATCTTAAAAATATCGAATATGATGAATTATCTTTTCTTTTTCTTTTTTGAAAGCAACGGTCGGCTGTCAATTGTAACTGGCAGGGAAGTTTGAGCATTTTATCTGGTTTCGTTTTCTATTTTGGGATATTCTTCTTTATTTCTTTTGATGCACTGAGGGAGCCTGTAATTCCTATGAGGATATAGCCCTCATCCATTTCATTTGGACACCATGGGAGGGAGGAGGGAGGGAGGAGGTGTTTTGCTTGCTTTCGCTGGTTATGATTGGCATTGACTCACTTGTCCAAATGTTTTGAAAGTTCGCTTTCCTGTTTCTTTCTCGTGGGATTTCCTCTCTCTCTCTCTCTCTCTCCAATGCACAGTGATGAATAAACAAATCGGGGCAGAAAAGGAAGGCATGAACAGAGCGATAAAGACTCGGATGGGGCAGAAAAGGAAGGCATGAACAGGCAAAAGAGTCGGATGTGTTAGTGGAGTTTCGCTTTATTCGATCGAGGCGCTCGTCAATTTCAATCACCGCATAATGCAGGATGGACTGACCAAAATGAAAAGAAACTTAAATATAATGCAGCAGCGGCTTCACATGGACCAACCAAGCATTCTAAGTCAATATATCCGGTATTAAATACAATAAGACCTCCTAGAATTATTAAAAAGATAAAGTATACTAAAAATTCTAAATTTTAATTTGGAAGGAATAAAATTCTAAAATTTTAGGAAAATGCAATCAAGTCATACTTATCAAATTGGCACAATTAAGTCATTATTAATTCCATCGAACCTTGGCAATGAAAAACACTTTTTTTTAATTATATTCTCTTTTATATGTGGCATTGAGGTGGTTAAAAATAAAGCAAAAGATTAAAATGACATTGTTTCGTCCAAATATTTTTTAACTCAAATTTTAGCTAAATTAAGTTAAATTATAAGCTAAATTAAAAAAAAAAAGGAACAAAAAAAGAAAATAGAGCATATGAGTAAAAATCATAAAAAAAGAAAATTATGTCAACATTTTACATTAGCAAAATTAGATGGAGTGAATAAAATGAGTTGATTGCAGAAATTTGACAAGTTTTAGAATTTGACTATACTTTTGAAAGTTTCATGACTCAATATATTTATTCTTTTATTATATTCTTTGGGGCTAGGGCAAGTGCTTGTTTTGTTACAAAGAGTAACTTAAATATCTAGGATGATCCAAAAAATCCTAAACTCTTCTATGTGGAAAACTAACATCCCAAACTTTTTTTTTTTTTCACTGCCAATGTTCTCCCAATTATATTATATGACCCAAAAATACATTGGCTTAGATTTTTCTCTTTACAACTACTAAAATTCTCGACAGGGGTGGCGCCATGGCTATGCTTCTAGTTGATGTGGCAACATGTGTCCATTTTCATGTTGGATTCATTTGCCTGACATTGTCCATGAAGACCGTTACCTTGAATTTTTAATGATTCCTATTGACAGAAATATAGCAACAAGTAACTTTGTGTCATTGCAAAAGAAGCAGCAAAAGACCATATTACGCATGCTAGGACTGCGTAGCATCTTTCACATTAGCAGGCAAAAGATGTCGATTAACAAACTCTTTTTAGTTTAAGTATGGCTGAGAAATACAAGAAACTATAGCTGGGCATTTTAGTTTATATATTTATGATATGGAACGGGCCAGCATTAGAATCTCTCAGTGAAATAAGATTCTGATTTTTGCCACCAAGAATAATATGGAAACAAATTAATTATCTTCGTGGGGCCAATCTGTCTCCATGTGACGGTGATCCAGAAATCGAAGGAAAACATAAAAGAAATCTTGAAGAATAAAGTCAATTTTCACTTTAGACCTCCGCTGCAAAGGCAAGCTTTCATAGTGCCCCCGGACTACAAATTAGACTAGTCTTACCATTCATGAATTCTTTATTCTCCATTCCCCAATATGTCAATTTCCATACACATATCATATATAAAAAAATCATGCAACTACAAGGTACAATTGTGTTTTAATCAAATCAATTTTGGATACATATGTATTAACATATATGATTATGGTAGATTGATAAAATCTATACCTAAATATTTTTATTGATGGCGACAACAATTTTTAATATGCTTTCGTGTTTACATAAATGGTCATCTTTTAGAAATAACTTTAGGGGAGGGCGGTGGAGGAAACCACGGGTGGTGTGCTATTGTGGTGATTGTATGCTTGCGGCAGGTAGAGGCGACCGTCACTTAAGGCTTATGGGAGATGAGTAGCGTCCATTTTCGTCCAAATTTGAGTTCTCTTTTCGAGGGGGCACGCGGTGGGTGGCCGTCACCTGACAGCGAGCGTGCGGTCTCTTCCATTTTTTTCCTGTACTTTAAGAATGTTTTCTTTGGCGATGGACTGAAGGGGTGAGGGGACGACAATGGCCATCAAGCGTTGGTCTCCACCTCCTGCAGCTGCGATAGCCACGGCCCCGTCGTCAGTTGTGGAAGCCGGCTCGGCGGCCACGGTCTCCTTCTTGCATCACATGGTGGTTGTGGTCTTTCTGTTTGGTCTGGGGAGTGGGAGGAAGGAGGGAGAGACCACGTCACAGGGGCAGAGAGCTCCAACCCACATCATCAACGAGTAATGTGTCCTCAAAGGATGAAATATAGACATTTTTATAAAGTACGAGATTTCAAATTGTGGTACAGTATAGGGATCAACATTTTCTTTCACCAATATTTCTAAATTCTGATTAATAAGGTATTAATTTACTTGATTAGTTTTTGAGGGAGTAATTTCCTTTTTCCTCTTCAGGCACAAAAGAAATGGCCTCTACCTCCCTAAAAGAAAACACTTTTGATGCATCACTGAAGTGATTGACATAGTGATGGAAGGGTCATCCATGAGATCATGTGTTTAATTTATATAACATCTGAAAGACTTGTTTCACCTTACTTAGCTGCTAAATCCCATATGGAGAAGGAGAAGCTCTTTGATTGGTTAAATAGATTATTTAACCTCATATCTTCTAAGTACAATCGTATAAAGTGGTTATAACTGGACCAATATTCCATGATCATCGTGAGATCTTTTTGGAAATGCCTAGAGATGGTTGTTAGCATAGATCATTCTTCCACCTTATTTTGTATTATCAAAAAAAAAGTAAAACACAATGTGACCTGCCAATTGGCCCTTATATTTGGCTCCAATCTCATCAAAAAGGCTTCCACTAATAACAATATGACAAAAAAAAAAGGTATCCCTTAAGCAAAAACCACCTCTCTCTCTCTCTCTCTCCTCTACTTGCAATAGAAAAAAAGATGCTTTTCTTATATCTCAGTAGGTCAGGAGTCGACAAGAAAAGGAGACTCCGGTAACTTCATCACCCTTATTATTATTATTATTATTATTATTATTATTATTATTATTATTATTATTATTATTATTATTATATCACCCTACTTTTCCACGGGCCTCGATCTTGGCAAAGGTCAAGCCCCAAAATTTTCTTTTATATTTTTCATGGATTCTGTGACAAACACGAGTCTCTTTGATGCTGGAGGACAATGCGGGTATCTCCAATTTTCAATGGACAAGAAAACCCCAAAACTTCAATTCCCTTTTGGAGCATCCTATGGATCTTTTCTCATCGAATCACCTTTCGTCCCTTTGAGGCGAGCCCTGCTTTTCCTCTTCTAATTGTTGTTTTTCCTGTCTTTGGCCCTTTAAAACTTTTCCCATCTTCAATTCTGGGATGCCGTTGCCGCACGACGGAGGTAGAAATATATCCTCCTCATAAACAGTAAACTAGAGTAAAGGTCAAAGCAAAGGACAAACCTAATGCTACAACGCACATGAGAAATGCCTTTGAGAAGTCGCATTCTTTGATGGAAATATTCCAGCAACTCGAAGCTTGCAGCACGTAATGACATTCATAATTTGGGTTGAGAATATTTTCGATATACGACTCGATTTTTCTTAGTAGATCGTGATACATCACCTAATTTTTCTTTGTGGTTCTTGAGAGCAAATTCGATCCATTATGTTAGCCCGTCGGTTGCATCCGACAACCATACAAAATGCATTAGCAGAGAAAAGACAGATTTAATGTCCGACATGCAATCTGTCATTTTGTGGACCAAAATGCAGTCTACATCACCTCGAGAGCTTCGGACTCAACAATTTTCAACAAAGTGAAGAAAGAAAAGGCATGCTCCACTAAAAAAAATGGACGATAGATCTCATGCGGAGCAGTGGAGACAAAGATGTGGGGGAGGGCCGGTCACCAACTCCCACTGGTTTCCAACCAGAAGAGCACAGGCTGTGGAAATTTGAGTCCTCCTTAAATAGATATTAAAATAATGCACGATATACCGAATGGATGTACGAATTCCACGTATGCTTATCGAGTGTGGAATACGATACGACGTATTTAAATGCACGTCCGTATTTCGTTACATCTTGTAAATCAGCCTTGAGGATGTAATTTATAATATTCATGGTTTGTTTTATATTACAGATCTCTCTTGAGCCTAACAGTCAAATGCTCAGTGGCATTTTCCTTTTTAATCCTTCTGTCCTTTTGCCCCTTAGATCTCTGGTTATGTGTAGTTTGTCAACGTTTGGACCCATTTGACGTTTCTTCAGTCTACTAAACTTTTATTTTTATTTTTATTTTTATTTTATGTCTGCTGAACTTTCCTTTTGTTTGTTTTTTTTCTTTCCCTTCTGTAGTTAAAAAGCCCCCCACGAGCTGGTTTTCTCCTTTTAATGCAAAAAAAAAAGAGGAAGAGGCCTCCTCCATTGCAAAAGTCAGGCAGACAGTCATACATGCTTCCATATATCATCACAAGTCTCCCCATAACGCAACAAGGCTCCGTGGTCAAAAGGAGAAAGTTGGTATCTTTTCTTTTGCTTAGCAGGATTTGCGGGTTTTCATGTAAATGAACAGTCACAGGCTCCCAGCTCTGTTTTAAGTTCTGACTCTCCGAGGCTTGTCCGCTGGTGAATAAGAACTGTGCAATGATCGCTCTGCGGGTGTTCAATCTTGGAGCTCTCTGTATCTTGTTTTGCTCTAACGCAAGAAGACAAGCGAGAGCCTCTGAGCGCTAATCGGGTTTCGCGGAAGCCCATTTTATTAGTCCTTGGATTCGCGCGTCTGGGGCTCATCTTCGTCTCTGCTCTTTTCCTTCTGTTGGAGACGGTAATGTGAGCTCTTTTGTTGTTTGCTCTGTTTTTTTTGTTAATATGCTTTGCTTAGGCATTTATTACTGAACCATGGTTTTGCTCTTTGTGGCTGTTTTGTTTCAGAGAGATGGGGTTTGAGAAGGTTGGAGAGATTAAGTTCTTGGGACTCACGGCGTCTTCGAGGCACAAGCGGTCCAAGAGGTAGGCATTAAAGGTTCTTTGTTACTTCGCAATCATTGCGAGTGCTTAATGGCCTGCAGTTAAAAATCTCTGTTCATGCTTTTATTGTTTGATGCTTCTTTTACTGGGAATGCTTCTGACTGAGGTGGGTGGTTCATGTGAAAAAATTGGGAACTTACAGACTTTCTTGATCGCACATAGTGTGACCACACGTAAACCTGTATCTGGGTTCTTTCTTGTTCTTTAGTCCTCCCCTGATATTTATTCTTGCAGAAACTCTTTCTCGTGTGGTGAAATTTTTGAAGTCGGGCTTGTTAGAATTTGGTTATGTGACCTTAGCTTGTACCCAATTTTTTTTCCTAGAATCTCCACAAGGCTTTCTTTACTTCTGATAACTTTGGTGTAACAATAAGGAGGATTAGAGCTTGATCTCGAAACTAACAAAATCTTCCAATGGCTGGCTCCTCCAAATTTTGCCTCTTTCAATCTATCAATGTTAACTCTTCTTGCTTGCGTCTCTGCCACTGTAGCTTTTTCCAGACAAGAACAGAGCTCCAGAAGACGGTTCTGATGTTTCACTAAAGTTTCACAAGGCATGAAGCAGGTGAGACTGCTCTCCTTTTCCAATTTGCTTGAAATGAACTGAATTCACTTAGAAATGAAAAGAAAGGTTCACCGTCGATGCAGTAATCTGATTTTTTTGAAGAGGAGTATGGGGCAACTCTGCATTTCGTAAATTCAAAAGTTTCTGAAAAAAAATTGTTCCATTTCCTCCAGTTAAAAAAATGACAATAGTTAGATTAATTATGTTTCACTGCTTATATTGGGTGGAGGACCATGACGACTATTAGTGATATAATTGTTGATCGTTAGAGAAGTTCTTCTTTCGAGTCAACATTTTGCCCTTTTTTGGATTTGGATAAAAAACCTGTCCAGCCTCTTCTTCAAACAAGGAGTGGCATTGAAGGTGCGAACCAACAAGAATAGCGTCAGGGCTGTCAACACCAGTGTCGAACGCTCAACATCAATGGGGTGTATCAATCAAGACTCATGTCGGTTGTCATTGTCAAATTCTCTGTTTCTGAACCCCTGATGCCTAATTTTGCTTCTTCACTTGACATGATTTAAGTATTCTGGAAGTTGGAACTTTTGTGGAAGAGCTGAGAATATGCGAAATGCCTTACACGTTCACGATCATCTCATTTCTGTATCACAAAAGATGTTGCCTTAGTTTCTAATATAGATTTGGTAAATCTCTTATCAGGGCGTAGTTCATGTTGAACCCTCCTTAAAGACCAGCAAGAAACTGTCCTCGAATTCTGAGACCCACGATTCTTTGAAGCAAGAGGTATATAAAATGACACGATAGAATTTAACCTTCGCTGAAAAAAAATAATAGTAATAATCTGTCGTCCTCCATTCATTTTGAACCCTTTATGCAGATTTTGCAACTTGAGAAAAGATTACAAGACCAGTTCCAGGTGCGTCATGTTCTAGAAAAAGCGCTGGGTTATCAGACTTCCTCCCATGACAATGCAAGTGACGTTTCAATGCCCAAGGTATTTTTCGATTTCTCTACTTTTTACTATCTACTTTTTGAAGGCACTCCACATCAATACTAGAATTACCGTACTATTCTTAGTGTGGATTTCAGTGAGTTCTTGGTTTAGATTTAAATGGTTCTTGGATTTTACTTTACGAACATCATTTTCTATTAGCTTTGAACGTTGCTTCTGTTGCCTTAAGATTGCCTGAGCAAACCATGTGCAAAGTCTAAAGGCACGCATCTGATCTGGTAGTAGTTTCACTTCCATCATTTGGTGGTGGAAACTGACACTTTTTCCCCTTCCTTGAGTCCAGCCAGCAACAGAGTTGATCAGGAAATCGCTGACACTGGAGTTGAGTAGCACATTTGGAGCAGTATCTTCTCTCGCTATACCGGAAGGCTTTTGATCAACAGGTCTCTTCTGTATCTCCGTCCACAAAAGATGCATCTTCCAAGGACAAGAGGTTGAGGACTCCAAAAGATATCCCGAGGGCAAGGGCTTTTTGAAACTCCTCCATCTGCTAATGCAAAACGAAGGAGGACTCTGCAGTTCCTTCAAGTGTTCAGCCACTTGAGATCCCATTGAAAGATGCTCATGTTCTCAGCGAAGAAGAGAAACTATTGCATTCTGGTGTCCATCGTTGCCATTCCGCACTGTCTCACCGTTCAGCCTTGGAAGTAAGGATTTCTCCTCCAGAGGAGTCTCTGGGTAAAGCCGTGCGTGCTTGTCACTCCCAACCATTGTCAATGATAGAGGCAAGTTTCATATCATTCTTTTCTTGGGCCTACTCACCAAGAAGACCCAAAAAGAAAGCATATATGTTGTTGGTTTTATTCAAGTTTTTGTCATCAGTTCCTTTTCTACTGTTTAACTGTCATACAGTTCAGCTATGTAATTGTCAAAATTTTTCCCTAGGCCTTTTTCTTTTCAGGAGCTGTGAATTCTCCTATCTTATGGAGCCTCTGCACATCTGGCTTCAAGGAAAACTGAGTTGGGAGTTCACTATGCAAAAAGCATGTTAATATGCACACACGCACACGCGCACACACCACACGCGCACAAAGGAACTTAAGACTTCTGAATTATGATTGCTTTTCTTGGACTTCTGTTAATTAGTATGCCTTTGAGTGAACTGACTTTTCGGTGTTGTCTTGCAGTTTGCTCGAAAGGCAGGAACAAGTGTAGTTAGTCTGGCTGAGTACCTTGGCACGACCGTTTCTGATCACGTGCCTGAGTCGGCCAGTAGGCTCTCCGAGGATATGATCAAGTGCATGTCATCCATATACTGCAAACTGGCAGATCCTCCTCTGGCAAATCAGGGCCTTTCTTCTCCAAACTCGTCACTGTCATCTGCAAGTGCATTCTCCCCTCAAGATCAATCAGACATGTGGAGCCCTGGGTTAAGGAATAATTCGTCCTTCGACGTACGGTTAGATAATCCTTTCCACGTGGAGGGACTCAAAGAGTTCAGTGGACCGTATAGCACGATGGTTGAAGTGCCCTGGATACATAGAGACAGACAGAAATTGGGTGACATCGAACCTTTGCTACAAAATTACAGGTGTGGGTTTTTAGTCTCTTGTCTTTCCTGAAAACGACATACCAAGGACATCATATGTTCAAACCATGGTCAGGATGACCATTGTCAAGCCCCATCATACCTTTTTGATTCATCTATTTAACGACTTAATACTCACAGGTCACTGATCTGCCGTTTAGAAGAAGTAGATCCGAGGAAGCTGAGGCATGAGGAAAAAGTAGCGTTCTGGATCAACATCCACAATGCATTGGTGATGCATGTAATGATACCTTAAACAGCTAATAGAGTCCATATATGTTTGCTTCATTGAACCATATTTCTGTTGCAAATATCTGATCAGTCCCTCTAAATTTTGGGAACAGGCGTTTTTGGCTTACGGGATTCCACAGAACAATGTAAAGAGAGTATTCCAGCTACTGAAGGTAAGCAAACACGGAAAGAAATTATGTTAGATTGGGGAGTGTACCATGCGTAGGTTTTAAACAATGCACTGTGTGCCAGGCTGCATACAATGTTGGAGGCCACACGATTAGTGCAGACACGATTCAGAGTACCATCCTGGGATGCCGGATGTCGCCCAGGACAGGTGAGTTAAAAGCCTCAACCTGTCTCAAGCTCTGTTTCTTTTTGGAGGAAACTGGAGATTTTTCAAATTATATGCCTAAAGTGAAAAGGAAAAGAATTAACGCTATCATTCTCTCTTTAGACAAATGATTTGTTTTATTATGATTATATATCATGCTATAATGAAAGAGCTGATAAATGGGATATTTTGCTTGCAGTGGCTTCGGTTAATACTTAGTCCAACGAAAAAGTTCAAGACCAGGGACGAAAGACAACCTTATGGTATAAAGCATTCAGAGCCGCTTCTGCACTTTGCACTCTGCTTTGGGAGCCACTCCGATCCTGCGGTACTTTACATTCCTTCCTATCCATTCTTTTATTCTTATACTTATTCCTGTGTGAGTGTACTCTTTTCTATTCAGATTGATCTTTGATAGTCCTCTAAGCTAAGACTGGATGAACATAGGCAATTTAGATCTGTTGTGTCCCAAAATTGTGGGTTCACATACTTTCAGAAGATCTTTCAACTTCACTGAGATGGAGATCCTGGTCCTCGGTGGCATTCTTATATTTCTATACAGCAACTAGTTTGAAGCATGCCCCAGTGATAAGTAGCCACTATTCTTTTGAAGCCGAATTTCCTGTCATATGAAAAGTTCCAGGAATGAGGATTGTTTGTGTGCCCATTTCCTAAATCTGTACGCAATGCGTTCATTATTGTCTACCAAGGAAAAATCTCAAGCAGATGCAACTGTCCTGCCTTTCTGGGCTATAGCCAACTCGTTGAATTTGTTCTTGATGTATCAGGAATATTGAGCCCTGCGTTTTAACTCTTCTCAGGTTCGCATATATACCCCAAAAGGATTATCTCAAGAGCTGGAAACTGCGAAGGAAGAGTATGTTCGAGCTACTTTTGGTGTACGCAAGGACAAGAAGATCTTGTTACCGAAGACTGTGGAGTCTTTCGCAAAAGATTCACGGCTGTGTGCTGCAGACATTATTGAGATGGTTCAGAAATGCCTGCCCGATTCTTTGAGAAAGAGCCTGAAGAAGTGTCCGGTGGGAAAATCGAGCAAGTCCATCGAATGGATTCCTTACAACTTCAGCTTTCGCTATCTCATTGCAAAAGAGCTGGCAAAGTGATCATGCCTTTGTAGATTTTACGGCTCCCTCTGTACATAAATAGAATCGAGTGGACAACCGACATTTATTCACATGTGATGTAAGTTACCTTGTGCCATTCAGATAGATGTGAGTCGCTGTCCGCTCATTTTTGTAATGCTGCGAACGGATTGATTTCAATTGTTCCACCTGTAAATATATTTGTTTAGCTAGCCATCACTTTTGCGGTCAATGCTTCTTTCACGCAATCTGCTTGATATTTACCATTTCGCAATAAGTACCACATTCCAACGACAGAAAGTGGGATTGCACAAGATTTTGTTGCCTTTCCAGAAGATAACATTATGAATAAAAGCCAAAAGGTCACCTGAAATTCAAGAAAAGCAAGCAGATGAACAACTTCTCTCGTTTGTAGCCTATAAACTTGCAGATCTGTGAATTTGGTAGTTTTGCAGCATGGACACCATCGGATTGTATTGCCTGGCATCTGATCGACTGTTCCATCCACTAAACAAGCCGAATTTGTCCTAGATCAGATGCTAAATATATTGCCTTACGATGGCCAAAGAACGATTGGTATTTCTTTCCAGGAACCACATTACGGGAATGGAATACATAGCAAAGCAAACGACTAGCAGTAATTCCTAAGTTCTCAGGAAGAACAAACTCAGCTCTTGTCCGAAACACCCTGAAGGATCAACCAAGTGGTACGCCTCACAATCGCTTGACCCCACCGTCCGAACGAACTGGCCTCTCATGTACTTGTGCTCACCGACCCCCTCCTTATCAGGCAACAACCCTGCGCCGGCGGAGACCGACCTTATCATCTCCAACAGCGATGCGTCCTCATGCGATCCCGCCCTTCTGACCGCGAACCCCATCTTCCTCCCATTGCACAACATGGCCCAAACCGGTGCACTCAAGAGCGGGAGCGTCCCCGAGCCACCATCAGGCTCATGGGGGCACGTGAAGACGATCCGGTTGGTCTCGCCGCGGACGAGTGCTGCGAAGTGCGAGGTGTGGAGTGGGAGTTGAAGGGTTACGAACGGGGAGGTTTCCGCACGGTTTTGCATGGCGATCCTGACACGACCGTTGTTCGTGGGGCAAATGATGGTGCCCGTGACCGTGGCGGCGGTGGCCGGAGGAGAGGAGAAGAGAGAGAAGAGGAGGAGAGGGTGGCACACGCAGCATGGCACCAAGACGTCGAGGACGGGTTTGAATACGTTCCACCATGGTTGGCGGTCGTCGGCGTCCTTGCAGTCGGTGTGAAGCATAGATTGCTGCTTCCTTCAGTGTGAAATCGCGAAGTGATTCTCTGTGAAGAACAAGCCCTGGAAAGGGATAAAAGGAGATTTTTCCGTAGTTACAGATACCAGGGAATTGAACGGATCTTCAGGATCCTAACTGTGTAGTGTGTACAGCACTTGAGCAGTTTTGCTCGAGGGATTATCTCAGCTTCTGGATTTTCCGCTTATCCGCGATATTTGTTTGTAAAAAAGTGGAACGGTATATTTGCATTGATCGATTGACTTAGAAAATCTGAACAGTTTTTAAATATCAGGATAATCCTTTGAAAACTTTTCGATAATCGGCTGGTAAACTGGATAAGGTTTTAGAGCTTTCTAGGAAAATTGACTCAGAATTAGAAATTATAATGAATTTCACGTGACAAGTCCTAAACCTATTGTCGTCTACCAATTCAATCCCAAATATATTTACTTTGCCAATTTAATTATGAATTTTTCAGTTGTGTCAATTTAATACTAAAACTTTGATGATTTGCTAATTTAATCCCTAACTTTTTAAGAATTTGCTATTTTAGTCATTTTGACCAATTCTAATTAGAATTGCTGATATTGACAATTTCTAACATTTTTTATTTTTCATTTTTTTTCCTTTATTGTTCTTTTCTTGTTCTTTTTCCCTTTTTACCTATGTTGGGCCTTATTGATGGCCGGCAAAGTCACATACGACCTCAAGCGAGGGTGAGGGTTGTCCCGTCAGATTGAGCAAGGGTAGCCCTCACTTGGGCTGGCAAGGGCAACCCTCGCAAAGCCATCGATGATGCTCGACAATGGCCGAAGGAGAGAAAAAAAACAAAAAGGAAAGAAAAAGAAAAAAATTATAAAAAAGTACAAAAAAATTGTAAAATTTGTCCACATTAATATCATCTGTACCATCTAAGACGGTCAATAATAACTAGACTACAACATTAATAATTTCTAGCCAGAATTAATTGAAATGACTAAATTGGCAAATTGTTAAAAGATTTAAGATTAAATTAATGAGTCATTAAGAGATTTAGGATGAAATTAACGCAATTAAAATGTTTAAAATAAATTGACCACAATACCATATATTTAGAACTTTTCAAACATTTTCTCAAACTATCATGGTAAAGGAGGCAAGTTTAGATGAGAGTAAAATATTTTCAAGGGTTAATACTACAAAAATCCCAAATCTGTGCATTCGTGCCACATTTACTTCAATTGAATTTTGTTATTTCAAAAACTCCCAAACTGGTATACTTATACCACATCTATTCTAAATCGATGCACCCATGCCACATTTAGTTGAAATTAATTTTCATGTCACAAAAATCCCAAATTTGTATACCCAAGCCACATTTACCCAAAAATCCCTACTTTACCACAATTTGGGATAAATGGGATACATGTATAATATGGCATGGGTGTACTAGTTTGGAAGTGGGTGTGTCATTTTTTTTTAGTAATTCTATTTTCATATAATTTTGTATTTAGTCAAACTCATCAAATGAGCTAGGAATTATTTTGACATATTTAACCGTTAAAGTCTTAAAACCGGCTTTTGAGAAACATAATCAGAGTTTATCGCACCATCTCGAGACCTAGACTTAGACCCGTTAAACGGTGGTCAAGTCATAAATGGTCCGACCCAAATCGACCCATTTAACCCGTTTATGACCAATTTATTGTAATGCAAATTTTTTGACCCATATCCGAACCCGCGCATGCTATCTTGACCCATTTAACGAAACCTAAAAAGCTTTTATATATATATATATATATATATATATATATATATATATATATATATATATATATATATATATATATATACATACATACATATATACATACATATATATATTTAAATGATATTGCTAAAATGGTTTTATACAACACAAATTTGATAGACAATTTTTATAATTTTTAAAATAATTATTTAAAAAAATCAAAATTTAATTATTTTTATTTTTAAGAATATAATATTTAATTTTCTCTTTTCTTTTTCTTCTTCTTCTTCTTTGGCTGGCCGCCGCCACGACGATCGCCATTGGCCGGCCACAAGAGAGCCTCGAGCTCACCGGATCGGCGAGCTCGAGCTTGCTCGACGCGGCGAGCTCGAGTCTTGCGGAACGGCGAGGCTCGAGCCTCACCGGCCATCGACGAGGCCTCCACCTCGCCAGATCTCGGTGAGATCGAGGCTTGCCGGCGTCCCGAGCAAGCTCGAGCTCGCCACTCCCTGCCGGATCTAGCGAGCTCGAGGCTCGCCGCCGGCGAGCTCGAGCTCTCCCTCACCGGATCCGGCGAGGCTCGAGCCTCACGATGCGGTGAGCTCAAGGCTCGCTGGCCGGTCTGGCCATCACGGTGACCGGGAGGAAGAAGAAAAAAAAAAAGGAAAGAAAAAAAGAAAAGAAAATTATAATTTCAGTTTTTATAAAAAAAATATTTTTGTAAAGTTAAATAGAGTTGTAAATGGGTTCATTTTTAACGAGTTGATAAATGAGTCGAAAGCAAACCCATTTAAGACCTATATATCTTAGCCTCTTTATTTTCAAAACCCATTATGGGTGTTTTAAGAAATGAGGCTTGACCCATTAACAACCCATTTAACTATAAATGGGTCCATAAATGGGTCAATGACCCATTTAACACCTTTACCTAGACCTAAACCGGTTCTAAGCCTGGCTTCTCGAGGGGGAAGACTCGAGGGTGGCACCTAATATCCCTAAGGTCGGACTCGGGACCTTGCTTCTCAACCATGGCGCCGGACCTTGGTTATGATATCAAATGATGCTATGTTGTGTTGAAAGAACAAACTTAGTAACCAGATAATCTTGATCTCGTCTTTAATCGAATCACCACCCTATTGGCCTACTCCAAGATCCAACATTCTCTACGGCAGTTGCTAACATGAAATTTTATTCAATGACTAAACTGTGTGTGTAGCTAAGAGTCCATTTGGAGTAACTCTAACTAACGAAAAGATAACACATCCTAAATACCATAGTAAAAAAAGCAACAATATATTGAAATACCGATCATCAACGAGACTACCTAAAATTTACAGCTTGTGCATCAAGAAAAAAAATCTCACACTATAAATTAAAGACCGATGAATAAAAAGAAATATACAGAAGTCTAATTTTAGAAGCCAGTAAGTCTAATTTTAGAAGCCTGTTTGATGACTCAATCAAATAGTGAAAACTAAAACTCAGCACATAATGAGTTATAATTCCTGTGAAAAACTAAACCAGAATTGAGTTAATTGACTCGATCAAGTTAAGGACCACTTAATCTGATAAATTAGGGAGGAATTCCTTACTTTGTTAAATAGAAGTATAATTTTGTGGTAATTAGCTAAATGCAATTAATAAAGTAACGACAGGAGAGCAAATAGTGCTAACATTGCCAACTAAGCAAAATAATTAAAAAATTGCCAACCTCTTTGATTGCTCCATTTGTAATAGATTATCAATAAAAACTTATTGTGTTTGTGTCAGTTCAATCGTAAATCTTTTAATTTGATCAATTTAGTCATAAACATTTTTACAATTTGTCAATTGAGTAATTCCGACAAATTTTAATCAAAAATCACTAACATAAATGCCATCCATCATACATGGCATGACCTACGTTAATATGGATAATTTTTTAATTTTTTAATTTCTTATTTTCTTTTATTTTTTTTTTATCATGGCCAATGAGGGTCACACAAAGGCCTTGCCCAAGGCCACTGCAACCTAATCGGTCATGGATGAGAAAGAGCCGCCATGTCCTTGGCTAATGGGCCTGTGAGGCCCCCACCCGCGGCCAATGAGAGTAGACGATGACCCTCGCCTGCCACAATGAAAAAAGAAAAGAAAATTTAAAATTTTAAAAAAATTGCAAAAATTGCCTACGTCGACAATTTGCGTCCAAATTTGATTGGAATGACTCAATTGAAAGATTCTTAAAAGGTTCATGAATAAATTGACTAAATTAAAAGGTTTGAGTATAAATTGGCATAGACAATAGTTTTATGATTTTTTGATAATTTTCTCGAGTTAATTATATACCAAAACCAACACTCACTGCAAGCATTTTCATGATGTCAAATTAGTGCTATATATATAATTGTGTGAATGCCAATTCAACATACATTGTGATTATAAATCAATTGGGAGGAGTGCATCCTTGTGTTGTGTGAGTTATAGAGCCAGGTTGGCTTGAGTTTGCCCGAGGTAGTTGGACTTTGTGATCAACTAACCTTTCCTAGTCTTTGAATTGGCTTAGTGAATTTGAGAATATCCGTACCATCTTTCATGTTGGTTTATTACATTATTTATTTCGCTTGCTTCTATTATTCAACTCAGAAAAGAAGGGGATCCAATATGCGCGAGCGACTTGTACTTATTTCCCTCTCGAATGAAGTTTTTCCTCAAAACAAAAATAAATTCTAATCCCGACCCTCTTAACTTAAAAACGGTATTTTCAAGAGTTTAGTTTTCGAGCTCTTTGGGTGCAACTGAATCCCAATTCTTTGCCCAAATTGAGATGAGGGTCGACGAGGGTCACTACATGTGCACAACTAATCAAAAGGATCAACTGAAAACTAAAGAAATGCACAATTTAGATAAGACATAATCTTAAAAATGTAAAGAAAGAAATCCCAAAAAGCGGAAGATGACGGGTGCTTGCTTTCTTCTACTGTCCAAACTGAGGAGAGAACATATTTAAGACTAATCAAAGTACACACCAACTCAACCCCCGTTCTTCCCAAAGATCCCTCGCCCTACATCGCCGGTCTGCTTAGTAAGGCCTCTCTCCGACGACATTCCCCGGCGGATTGTAGAAGCAGATGGTCAGGCTCGCCGCCTCCTTGGGACAAGTCGCCTGTGCGCACCCCAACTCCGAGCTGTTCCTCCACACCACCTGCGTGTACACCCCGCAGCGGCGCCCCTCCGCGCACGTGTTGCTGGCGTGGTCATAGTAGACCTTCTCCTTCAACCACGCCCCCACCGCCGCCCGCGGCGGCACTGCCGTCCCCGCCCCGCTGGCCCACAGCTGGTTCCCGCCGTACTTGGAGGCCGTCAGGTTGGCGAAGTTGCACGACATCCGGTCCCGCTGGTACCGGACCAGGCGGCTAGCGGCCGCGGCCAGCTGCGGACTCCAGCGGAGTGGGGCCACGCCCACCTCGGCCCTGGCCTGGTTGTGGGCGTCCAGGAACTCCTGGGCGGCGGCGGGGAGCTGGGCCGCCGGCGACGGAGGCGATGCAAGCGGTGCTGGTGGTGGGGGTTGAGCTGAGATGTGGAGTGTCGCTTGGAGGAGGAAAGCTAGGAGAAGAAATGAGTGGGTCATTTTCGCCTCTTGGGTTCGTTGGGGAGGATGAGTTTTGGAAAAAGAAGTAGGTGCAATTTATAAGGCGGAGCTTGGGAAAATAAAAAAAAAAAAAAATACTATTTACGCACTTTGCCGTATATGTAATTTTTAATTCATGGTAAATATTTTGGAAAATCAAAAGAACTCTTTTTAAAAAAAAATTATTAACAATTGCTTAAATCTCTCAATAAACATGGCTTGTCATCCAAAATACCGTTTTAATATGTTATATATAATCACAATCAGGGTTGATAAATGGTACTTGTTAACAAGATTGTTTTTTCAAAACAAATTTGTGTAGATAATGAGTGCCTCAGTACATTCCAAATTACGAGCAATTATGCAAAACTTGTCTCGGAAACTTTGGAAACTATCAAAATACTTAAACATATTTTTTTTCCCGAAACTTTCATTTCCCCCAAATTTACTCATTTAAAATCCCGTGAATAGAACAAAATAAACCCTAGATCTCATGTTTTGGCATTTTGAGAAACATTTTGAGAAATATTTCCAATAAGTAGTATATTGGCATTTTCCCTAGAAGCTTTATATTTTAAGGCTATTATCGAAAATACTTCAAACAAATATATCTATCACAAATTTAGCATAAATTAATTTTTTATCATAAAAAGTCCTAAAGTAGTACACTTTGATAAATTTACTTAAGACTAATTTTTCGATTATCAACAAACCCAAATTGATATATTCATGATAGATTTACCTTACATTACCACGGAAATTCATAAATTAATATACCTATGACAAACGGAGATTAAAACTCTAAGCGATACACTGTCAATTATTATGTATCATTCAATTAAGTAATTTAATAATAAAATTTAACAGAAATTAGAGAATATAAATTTATCATAGATATATTAGTTTAGAATTTTTGGTAGTTGAAAAATTAATTTTATATAAATTCATTATAGATATACCTAGTTGTAATTTTTTATAGTATTAATCTTCTATTCTATTTTCGGTAGATAAACACTATAAATACAACAATTTCATGACCATGAAGATTATATTTTAGTTCATGCGTGCCAAGGGAGTGGACAAGGAGGTGGTAAAATTGTTGTTTTTGTCTTGTTTTCCTAAGTACGTGCATTGGTTTCGAGATGGGATGCTGGAAGTATTATTAAATGCAATAGCAGTGTACTTGGATCACCGCACGTGACGGTGTTTTGACTTTCTGACTCCGCCTCGTGATGTTCATTTATGTCGTTTCGCGACAACCATCATTAATGCCCCCCGCTCGACTCCCAACAGTTCTGTCCTTTGCACGCGCGCATGTGATTTTGATTAACAAATAAAAGCTCTTCAAGGAAAAAAAAAAAAAAAAAGATTAACAAATAAAAGCACTTAGGGACACGCATATCAGAAAAATTTGGCGTAAATGTTTTTTCTCAGACAAACGATTACATATGGTTTGAACAAATCCGTTATATTAAAATGAGTTAATACCGTTGAGAATCCTAGCTGATACATTCGTGCTATTATCACAAATTGATTAAACATTTTCAGACCGATATTCTCATGCCAAAATCTGCTTATTATGCCCTAAAAACTCTCTCATGGTTTAAAATCCGGTAAATCCCCAATTTTGGCCCAAGTTTGCCTTAATATTTTGGTAATTTGGGAGAGAGAGTTGAAGCAACTTCAATTTTGTCATGTTTTTAAATCTCAGTTCATTCTCTTTTGATCTGGCTTCTCAAAACGACATCATTAAAAAAATGTTAAATTTTCACATTAGATTCATGTCACGCACCAATTATTCGAGTTGATTGCCACACATGTTTTCATGTCAGCAATTTAATAAGGATATTAGATGGAAGTCGATGGAGGCTAGATTTGTCAAGGGGTATATTGGTTTGAGATTCATTTGTAGACATGAAAATTAGTTTGGAGTAATTATGATGAGTGTACTGGTATGGATTTTTGGTGATACAAAAATTAGTTTAAGGTAAATGTGATATGGATGTACCAATTTGAGTTTTTTGTAGTACTTAACTCTATTAATATCTGTAAAATTCATCTAATTGATCATTTGGCGATGACCTCTATAATTTTTATTTTTGTTAAAAAATCATCTATATATAAGCAAGTTTATGTGATCAAAATCATAGTGGGTATAAGTCATTTCATTTCACGTACATCTTTCATGTAAGATATGCTCGGATAAACATGGATATAACACTAGAAATGGTTTTTCATGATCTAGATGTGCATGCGCATGGATAATATTTTTCGTTTAAAAATCGTCAATAATAAAGTCAACGAGGACAACATTGACTGCAAATTAGATAGAAACAATTTTTGGTCAACACCACAACATTTTTTTTGTATTGATGGTCGAGCGATTAGATCGAGAAAAGGCAAGAATTCAACTTTCAAGTCATGTAAGATGAGAGAAAATCTGTTGGTTGACAACACAGAGCCACGAAGAACAAGAGAGAAGGTATTCATGTGGGATGCAGATCTCTTGCCATCAACTATGTTTTGCATAAGTTGTCTTTTTTTAAATTTGCACAATTAAAAGATTTAAAATTGAATTGACCACTGTACAATAAATTTAAGATTGTTTAGATAATTATCCCAGATTTCTCAATAAAGACCAAGGTTAGAATTGGCCAACAAAAAAACGCTCAACCTTTTTATTATTGATCAAATATTGTATAGCTTAGAAAGGAACATGAACTATGTTTATGAGTAAGTCAAAGCCAAAAGCCAAGTTTGCTAGACCCTGTCCTTCCACCACAATATTCCTCAAAAAGTTTGGAAACTTGTTCAATCTTCTCATTCAAATTATCTTCTAGTATACCATAGTCCACTTCAGCACGACGATGACCTTTCTCTACATTATCTGGTCATTCAAAGTCGGCTTTACGTCCACATATTGCATTGAACCAAACCTAACTTTCCCAAATAGATTCTGTTTTTCACTTAAGTTGTCCCTGTTCACTCCCATCTGCCTGTTTTCTCTAGTCTATCCTACGCCATACCAAGCTTTCTTGAAAGTACTCTTTTGTCAAAGAAGAACTAATTATGCAAATGTTGATAGTTATATCATATAACTAACAAAAGAGTTGAAGAGTTAAATTGTAAGTAAATGTGTAGTGGCTAGGCTTTTCACTATGCCTACATCCATTCTCCTAGACTAATATAAAAAAACAACGTTGGAATCTGTTAGTAATCTCAGAGATGTTACAATCTATATAAGATGTTGCTTCTCCACAACAAGAATCTTCGTATATGGTTATAATGTGGGACTTTTCCTGCATCATCCTCCCTCTCGTCATGGATGTTACGACGTTGTAGAACGGCCTTGAGGACAACACCTTGGGTCACCACCAAGGGACCATAGCCCCAATAATAAAGTGCTAGAAGGTTGGCACCCAAAATTTGACTATGATACCATATGCATTAGAAGGGGTGGAAAAACTCATCTTGAAAACTAACTTTTTAGGAGAGGGAACTTGCCTATTATAAGCATTAGAATATCTCCTTAATTGCCCAATGTGGAACTTTGCAAGCATCACCTATGAATAAAAGAACATTTAACACTATAATACACTATGTTCGCCCTTTTAAAAACAAAGACACCCTTATAAGGAATACAATAAAAAAAACAAGCAAGTTTTCAACAAGAGTGAAATACGATATGTTGTTCCTTTAATTAAATTTGAAGCTTACTTGCTCCTATTAACACCCAAATTTCATCTGTCGTTATCTCGAAGAAATGTTTTTAATCATGGAAGTTTGCAAAGACTGGGACCAACTAGTTTGACCATAATTGACTTGGGTCGTTAGACCTAATTGATAGAGCTCAGCCCAATTCAACCTTGAACCACACCATTGTCTCTAGGCAAAAAATTCTCATGCCACACGGCGCCCTCTCATTTGTTCAAACCCTCACCATCTTGAGATTTCTAGTTGTCATCGCATCATAGAACCTTAGACAAAACCTAGTTTACTCCGTTTATGAAAGGGATGGCATCTCAATTTAAGAAATATGACCGTTGCTCTAACACCATACAATTATGTTTTTAGGAGCAAATCGGGGAACTCTGAATGAATCTGACTTACTGGAAACACTAGTTAGGATGGTTGATGAAGTAAGTGAATGGACTTTGGCGGCTAGCCAAAATAAGTCACTAAGGTATTTATAAAGTTTATACTTAGAATTGGCGAGAGTTAGGCACACTATTGAGCTAGAATTGTCTGGGATTGAGCACACTACTGACAGTTCAAGCAGTTAGAGCTTTAGTGGTTCAAGGAAGGCTTGGTGTCCCTTTTCTAATGGAAACTAAAAATTTTCAAGGGAGTGTGCTTTGTAAAATAAATAGGTGTTTTCAGTTCAATCACTACTTCATAGTAAATCTAGTGGGTCTTGCAGGGGAAATGGCCATCTTTTGGAACGAGAAAATTTCTACCATTGTTAAGTCCCTTTTGAAGTTTTATGTTGATATTATATGGAAGTTGCGGGATAGCAATCGGCTTGTAAGAGCTACTTTTGTGCACGCCCCATCTATGTTCCGGTAATGAATTTTGTTGTGGGATGAGTTACAAAGAATCAACCTATTCAATCTACTCCCATTGGTTTGTATAGAAGACTTTAATGAGATTTTTTACCATTGGGAGAAAGTAGGAAAAAGAATGATTGAATACAATCTGACTCAATATGTTTTGGGAATTTTTAAACTCCTGCATTATGATGGATATGAAAAGTAAACAATGTGCTTTTACGTGGGCTAACAATAAAGAAGGGGTTGCCTTTATTAAAGAGATTGGATAGAGTCCTTTGCCCCATGGAATGGAGAATTCTTTTTCCCAATTATAAATCTTTCACACTATCAGCTGTAGCCTTGGATCGCAGCTTATTTTGCTGTCTCTGAGGTCGAAAATTGTAAAAAGGAACAAGACTTAGAATGGATTCTCAATTTTAAACATAACTCACCTGGCTTCCGTCTCGTTGCTTTCGCCCCCTAGGGAATTTGGAAAGAGCAGAACAGCTTTGTTTTGCACAATCAAGAGCCAAACCCGCAGTACCTAGTAAGTTCGGCCATGGCAGAACATCAAGTTTCATGAACTAGGCTAGAACTAAAGAGAAATTGCAAGACAAAAGGAACATCTCACCTCAGATTTGGAAGAGCCCAAGCGAAGGAACCCTTAAGCTCAGTATTGATGGATCTTTCTTGGATGGGTTGATTGCCGGAACCATTAGTTGCGTTTGTCGAAACAGCTGTAGAGAAATGGTGGGTGGTCTTGCACTCTACAAGAGTTAGCTCAGTTTTCATCTCGAGTCTGACAATGAAGCTATAATTAAAACACTTCAAGGAGCAGATTACTATTCATGGAAAGCAGGTGCTCTTATTGCCGAGGCCTAGCTCTTCTTAATGGGCTTCACGAATTTGAGTCTGGCCCACTGTAGTAAAGAAACTAGTATGGTGGCTGATTAAATCGTGAAAGCCCATAGAAATAGAACCTTAGCTTCCAATTGGTTGTCCAACCCTCGGAAGCCCTTTGGGCCATACTATGTTTTAATTCAAGTCTCTTGTACTTGAACTCCTTGAACTAGTTTATGGAAATCGCTTTTTTCCGACAAAAATATATATAT
This sequence comes from Eucalyptus leucophloia subsp. euroa, assembly GCA_017140325.1. Lineage (NCBI taxonomy): Eukaryota > Viridiplantae > Streptophyta > Magnoliopsida > Myrtales > Myrtaceae > Eucalyptus > Eucalyptus leucophloia. The sequence continues at coordinate 17,690,118 of CM029476.1, read as the reverse complement.
TTGTGGGGTCCAATCGCGCTACGGAACCTTCTCCGTGCCCGGGGGGGGGGGGGGGATTAGATGTGTGGTACGAGAGATTTCAATCGTCACTTCTTTTCCAAAAAGTAAATAAAAGTCGATGCAATCGATTGTAAAATTTTCCACGGGATGAAATCAAGTCCCGATCATTTGCTGCAAAATTAAGCCAAATTTTCAACACTTTTCACTTAATGTGAGTCTTATGTGCCGCTTGAAATGACAGTACGTCTTTCGACAGAAAAAAAGAAAAAAGAAAAAAGAAACTACAACACGTCACAACCCTTTACTAAGAAGTGCAACACTAACGTATGATATGCTTAAAAACACATGTATCATACATATAAAGTAAATTAATTTAATCTTTCAAATAATAATTACATATGATGTGACAAAATATTTCACAATGAAATCTACAGAATATAATTAGTTGATGATTTTATAAGTACCACTCGAACTGTTTTTTTTTTTGCCTGAAAAATCATATATAGGAAAAGTTTATATGTTCAAAATCCTGGCGAAAAAAGAAAATCCTGGCGGATATGAGTTATTTCATTTCACATTTGATAACTTCTTCATGTGGGATATGCTTGGGTAACTATAGATATAACTCTCAACATTCTTTTCCATGATCTAAACATTTTTTGTCATCACCACATTCTTTGTATCAATGCTCAGGGTCACGATCGTGAAAAAAGAATAGGAGTCCAATTTGTAAGTCATGTAAGATGAGAGTAAATCAATTTGACACCACAAAGCCACAAAGAATAAAATTATGGTATTTCCATGTCTTTAAAAAGCAATAAAAAAAGTCACGTTAGCATTTTTCATTAATCAAATTATATAGAGTTAATAGATGGATTTGATTATACATTCTTGATAAATTTTATGATTTGATCGCACTTTTTGGAAATTTTAGAACTCTATTTCACTTTCGCAATAAATTTTACCACTTTTAATTTATTTATCCCTATTTTTACTCACGGCTGTAATCCTGACGAAAAGATATATAGCTAGCTATTTTTGATGGGTTACAACCTGTTTTTTCGAGTGAGCTATTGGCCCCATTGGATCTTCCAATCAAATCAGAAAATTGAGTAAACAATGAAGCGAGAGATCGTCGTTTCCACCAAGGAAAAAAAAAAAGGAGACGCTGGAAATTTCCAAAACTTTTCAGTAAGGTAAAAGAAAGACGATGCTTGTAATCCTCATGATAATAGTTGTCGAGATCAATGAAATATCCCAATAATCATACAGGACATTGGTGACAGTCCAAGAGTAATCTCATTTCATCTTGAAATAGACACTTTTGGTTCATGGGCTCTGAGCCCAATGGGATCTTGTAGTAGGTGATAGCCCAAGAATTCAGTGAGGTAAATAGTGGTGTTATTATTATCTTCGAGATTTATCCACTCAACTATATACTTATACCAAGAGTGATATGTAAAATCGGTCTCTAGGTGAAGTGATCACAAGTTGTTTCCCCAAATTCTGCAAATGGATATCAGCTCCCTCAAGGAATACATAATCCTCGTTTTATTAATCGAACGATTTACAGTTTAAAAAGGAACGTAAATTAAGTTTATAAGTGACTCTGAGTTAATATCATGTTCATTGACCACTGTCCCAGGTTTTGGAAAAATTTTGGTAACTAGTTCAATCTCCTCATTGGTATTGCCTTCTAGTATATAACGGTCCACTTCGGCAGCTAACCTACCATTTTCACATTAAATGCTCGACGATGACCTTTCCCCTAGCTGGCCTTTTTTCACGTTATTCAAACTTGGCTTATGAGGTTATCCATGCCATTGACGCACACCTAACTTTCCCAAGGACAATCTGTGTTCCAGTTGGAGTCGTCCCTATTCACTACTTGATTACTACCTCCATTCACTCACTTTCCCTAGTCTATCCTATGCCATACCAAGCTCATGGGTTGATCCGGTCTGGATTCATCCCTAGCTCCTTGTTTCTCTTTTCTAGTTTTCTCACTCGCCACATGGAACGGCCTTTTCCTTTTCCGTGACGCACTTTCTTTCCATCCCCCTTTTATGAGTCCTAGTTAGTCTCGATCTGCTTTTGAGAGGACCGGTCCGCTTCTTGGGTTTCGCTTTAAATCACTCTCCAAAAGGTGGATCCCCTAGCACTTCTACCATTCTTGACATGATGTTAGGTTTTCATTTACCATAGAGATTCCTGCGTTGCTCGTCGTGGTTGACAGTTCGTCATGGCGATGACATTAGATAACGGTGTGAAAGCTAGTACGAGCACCTAGAGGGGGTGAATATGTGCGAAAACAAATTTTCACAGTGTAAAGAAAATGATTTCGCTTTTAAACCAATTCTGTTTAGCAAAAGATTATGAAAAGAAAATTAGACTTTAATAGTTAAATAGAGTTACAATCAAAGTAAAAAGCTTAGGGAAGAAAATAAGAACACAAAGTTTATAGTGATTCGGCTTGATCCAAGCCTACGTCCACTCTTCCACACTGACAACCCACTGGTTGGATTTCACTAAGAACCAAAAGAATTGTTACAGTATTGCTCTTCCTTGATTCCACAGTGTAGAGACTCTGCTACACTTCCTCAAGGTCTCACAGAAGTATAAATGCTCTTTTGAATACAAGTTTTTGCTCAACAATTGAAATTGCCAAAGAACAAGGAGCTTCAGACTTTGAAATTCTTCTATCGCGCATACACTCGAATAACTGAAACATTGTCCTTATATACTCTTCCATGCCTTCATACCTGTTGACACTTACCAAATGAGTTCTTCCAATCTACCCGTTGGACAGAATCAATTAGGGAGATTTCGAGTTATTTAAGGAATATGACGATAGTCCACCAATCCTGCTCGCCCATACAATCAGGATTTAGGTTTCCATAAGTAGAACCTTCCAAGTATACTTCGCCACGGATCTAAATTATCCAAATTGAAATCAAAACAAATAACAGATTCTAAGATGCTCTATACAGCCAAGAGATCTTCTTCAATTGATAGAATCAAATCATTAATAAGATCCTTAGATTTGGATAAGTCTTCTTCAACGGTCGATAGAAACTATCAATGAGGATAGACTTTGAATCTTGAGTCTGGCGGTTTGGAGATCTTCAGACTTTGACTAAAGAGTTTGTAAGTCTTCAGACTAAACTGATGGAAATGTTGTCATCTTCAAAACACACAAAGAAGTTTTCTCCAACAATCTCCCCCTTTTTTATGGTGACAAAACTTTTCTACAGATTTGGATATTTTTGACTTGCAAAACAGTACTTAAATAAACATGGATATCTCACAAAGATAATTGACTTAGTAAAGATAACATTAAATCTGCATCCACAGAAAATAAGTTAGTCCTGTAAATAAACAATTATCTTTGCCATGAAATACCAATAGTGCTTAAAATAATCAAGCGATCAAACAAACCAAACCATATCCAGTCACAGTCACAGAACCAAACAAAAGTCATTCAAAAAGTAAAGTCAAACGAAAGTCAAGTTTCAAATCTGCACCATCTCTCCCCATTTTTGTCAGCATTAAAAAAAGTAGAGATAAAAAAGATCATGGAATTAAGGTTGCCTAGGAACGCGAACAAGCTGGAAATCTCCCATTGACTGGATAATCCCTTCCAGCCTTTTCAAATCCTCCTTTAATTGAGCCACATCTTCACCCTTGGCATTTGTTTGAATTTGAAGAATAAGGGCATGAACTTGATCATGCAAGGAAACTGAAGAGGCTTGACCGGCATTCTGCAAGTTTTGAACTTCGCATCCCAGGGTATAAATCTGTCCTCGCATTTCTATAGGAACATTAAGAATTCTGTGAAAGTTTGCTGAATTTTCAGTCTGAGTACTGGCTTTTGCATGATCTGTGGGAGTATTTGCAGATGATGTCAAGCTAGCATGATCACTCAGATTTGGCGATGAAACCTCATGACCTTCCTCTGGGAATTGAGAGGCAAAGATGTTTTCTGGATCTGCAGGTGAGCGATTAACACCTTCACTAGTAATAGCAATTGAAGATATACCTCTTTTCTCAGTAACTCCCCTTGTTTCAATGCCCTTAAGAGATGAGAAGTACGCTTCATGCTCTGTCTCTGCCTGTTCACCTCTCCCTTCTTCTTCTTCAATCCTTTCTTCCTCTGCTTCTTTTTGCATTGTTTCTCTCTCTCCACTCATTTCCTCTACTTCTCCATGCTCTGTTTCCTCCATGTCTCGATCCTCTCTCTCCTCAGTCTCTGGAACAATACTTTGAAGATTTTTCAGTGCAAGAGCAGAAATGGTAATGTCATCCTCATCCTCTTCATCCTCTAGAACAAGTGCTCTTCTTTTCTTGGATGGAGCTCCCATGGGCTCATTCTCTTTCCGTTTAGCAACTGAAGAACCTTGTTATGTCTTGACAGGGGTTTTCTCTTTCAATCGCTCCAAAGCCTTGTCCAGCTTTTTCAAACGCATTTTAGAAACCATTTTCAGTCCCACTAACGTTTGATCACATGATCGAACACATAATATCCTGGGAGGCTGAATATTGAAACGTTGGAAAAGCTTTGTAACAAGCCCTGAGTAAGGAAGTTGCCATTAGTCTTTCACCATCGTTCTGTACATGTGAAACATGATTGTCTAAGGTAGAGAGAATTTCTTACCAGCGTTGATGGCATACATCAATTTTGTTTCGGAGTTAGAGACGTCTGTTTTTGAGGTTGACTTGGGTCTGAGGCAATTGATCACAATCATGTGAAGCAAAATGTTAGAGGCATTCATCCTCAAGTATGAAATTCTTCTTTCAACCATTCCATCCTGAACAAGCTCTACTGTCGCACGACCAACAGGCACACTAATCGATTGAAAAGCCCCTCGCTTTACTCTAATTACATCTGCCAATGTGTCCATGTCAACAACATAGTTCTGGTCTTGAATACTAAATGAAAATCTATTCGCATCTAAGAAACTGAGATTGAAATAGAAGTAAGCAGTAAGTTCTGGATATGCCTCAGTCATCTCAGAACAAAATTGCTCAAGCTGATGTTTAGTGAATTTCTCTCGCAACTTCACATTCACAAAATCAAGAAAATCAAAGTCTACACTTCTCGAATTGATCACCTTTCTTTTTAGCAACTTAGAATAAAGTTGCCTGTGTTCATTCGAGCGAAACACATCTGTCCTTTTGCTTTGAATATTCGCCCCAACACCCATTCTAGGCTTGAACTGAGTGTACATTTTGTCATCATCATTCCCATAAGGCTGACTAATACCTCCAACACATGGATCACTGGGAATATTCGCAAATGCTCGATTTGCCGACCCCGCAGGAGCAATCTCCAATCGTTCAATTGTTCGCAAAAAGTGGGTTTCATTTCGATACCCTTTATCTTGCAAAAATTCATTGATATATTTCAAGGGAGTCCCTTCCCTCTTCAAAGCAGAGTAAAGCTTAAAGATAAAAGCGGGCTTTTGAGATCTTATGGGTTCTACGCCTTCAATGATTTCTTCCTCCACTCTACGAACACTACCTTGAGGTCTAGCTTGAGGAGATTGACGCTGTTGAGAATGTTGTCGGCTTTACTGCTGTCATGGAGATTCTTCTTCCTCGGTGAGATCAAAATGAGTAGGACCCTCATGCATTTGTTGCAGTCCTTTATTCGCGATCCTTGAAGACTTTCTTTGGAATGCCATTCTCACATTTTTTGAGAGATTCCAAACTCGATTTGCGAAAAAAGGTGAGAACTTTGAAAATTAAACTAGAGAATAAAAGTAAGAAAATGAAGGTCTATACTTTTGGGGTTTTTTGAGGAAGACGAACAGCATTTAAAGCAGTCGAAAATAGGCATACAGAATGACGTAAAAAGGAAAAAATAGAAAATGCCTTTTAAAAAATAACTGCCTTTTTGAAATAATAGATAACCGTCTTTTCAAAAATAACTCATTTTTCGAAAATGAATAATTGCAATAATCACGAAAACTAGGTAATATGATCGTACCTTTTTTAGATCAATCAATTACAAATTAATAGGTAATCGTACATTTTCGAGATTTTATTCGAGAGATAAGTTTAAAAACAACTTACAGTCATAAATCTTGAACTTCTGAGTCTGAATATCATTAGACTTTCATCCCTAAGTCTAAACTTCTTCAGACTTTAAGATATTTAGTCTGGAATGAATAAGCTCGAATTGGCTTTTCTCCAAAAGCTTTGTGAAGATGTCTGCTAGTTGATTCTTTAAGTCAATAAAATGAATCAAGACTTCTCAATTTTGAACATGATCTCTAATGAAATGGTGTTGAATCTCTATATGCTTTGCTCTTGAATGAAGAATTGGATTCTTGGTGAGATTGATTGCGCTGGTGTTGTCACATTTGATCTCAGTACACGAATCTTCAATTTCAAAGTCTCTTAGCTGTTGCTTTATCCACAAAATTTGTGAACAACAACTTCCAAAAGTCACATATTTTGCTTCTGCTGTAGATAGAGTTACGGTACTTTGCTTACTCGAAAACCAAGATATTGTCTTGTTCCCAAGTAATTGACAAGTGCCCAAGGTGCTCTTCCTCTCAACTCTACATCCTGCTAGATCTGCATCTAAATATCTAAGAAGAGTAAAGTCTTATTCTTTAGAATACCAAAGACCTAAATTTGAAGTAGATGCAACGTATTTGATGATGCGTTTTGCACTTAAATGAGATTTTTTGGGATCTGATTGAAATCTGGCACAAATACAAACATTAAACAGAATGTCAGGTCTAAAGCAGTAAGATAAATAAGTGAACTAATGATACTTCTATATAGCTTCTGGTCAACTTTCTTTCCTCATTCATCTTTGTCCAGCTTTGAGGAACTTAACATTGATATGTCAATCTTTTTGCAATTTTCCAAGCCATACTTTTTTCACAAGTTCTTTAGCATATTTATTTGGTGAATAAAAATTCCCCCCTTCAATTGTTTTACTTGAAATCCAACAAAGAATGATAGTTTACCTATCATGCTCATTTTAAACTCATCCTACATAATCTTAGAGAATTTCTTACATAGATTTTCATTAGGACATCCAAAAATAATATCATCAACATAAATTTGAATAACCAAAAAGTTTTTGTTTTCTCTTTTGATAAATAGTGTAGTATCTACTTTACCACTGGCCGTGGTGGCTCTGTTGGGTAGACTCCAGACCTCCAAACAGGAGATCCAGAGTTCGAAGCCCCTTCAACTGCGTTGAAGGGAGGCTGGCAGGCCATCTGGTGTCTTAAGTGTGACGTCGGGGTGGTGGGTCCTCCGCTAGCATCACTCCGGGTTTACCTCACCGGCTGCCGGCTGTACACGGGTTTTCGGGTCATTAAAAAAAAAAAACAATGTAGTATCTACTTTACCTTTAACAAAGCTATTTTGGATCAAAAACTTACTTAGTCTGTCATACTAAGCTCGAGGTGCTTGCTTTAGACCATATAGCACCTTTTTTTAGTCTGAATACAGAGTTTAGTTTCCTTGGGTCTTTAAAACCGGGAGGTTATTCCACATAAACTTCCTCTTGTATGAATCCATTTAGGAAAGCACTTTTGACGTCCATTTGGAATAACCTGAAATTCTTATAACAAGCAAAAGTAAGTAATAATCTAATTTCTTCTAACCTTGCTATTGGTGAGCAAGTCTCATCATAGTCTATCCCTTCTTCTTGCTTATATCCTTTGGCCACGAGTCTTGCTTTGTTCCTTACAACTTTTCATTTCCCGTTCATCTTATTCCTGAAAACCCATTTAGCTCCAATGATAGATTTACCTTTCGGTTTAGGAGTCAATTCCCAAACATCATTGATACTAAATTGCCTAAGTTCTTCTTGCATAGCTTCAATCCAGCTTTCATCAATTAAAGCTTCTTCTATGCTCTTGGATTCTATTTAAAAAAAAAAAAGCCACAGCACTAGACTCTTCACGCCTTTTGGATCTTGTTCGAATTCACTCATTAATGTCACAAATAATGAGTTCTTTAGGATAACTAGACTTATGCTTCCAGTTACTAGTTGATTTGTCAGACTATTGATCATTCTCTTCATTTGATTCTTCAACAATCATTTATTGCTGGTCTTCTAAAGTCTAAGCTGCTTGTGGAGATTTAGATTGTGTAGAGTCTAGAGTAGGTTCAGTTTGTTCAGGTAGAGTCTAAATCGATTGATTTTGCATAAAGTCTTGAAATTTGACATTCATCGATTCCTCCATAGATTGAGTCTTTTTGTTGTATACTATGTAGGCTTTGCTAGTGGTTAAATATTCAAGGAAGATGCATTCGTCTGATTTTTCTTCAAACTTATCAGTTCGATCATTTGTATTTTTTAATATAAAACATTTGCATCCAAATACATGAAAATATGAAACAATTGGCTTCTTTACTTTGAAGAACTCATAAGGAGTTTTCTCAAGAATAGGCCTTAAGAAGACTCTATTAATAATATAGCATGCTGTAGAAATTACTTCGGCATAAAAACGAGAAGAAATGTTACTTTCAATTAGAAGAGTTCTAGCCATTTCTTGTAACGATCTATTTTTTCTTTCCACAACTCCATTCTGCTTTGGAGTATAAGGTGAGGAGAATACATGCTGAAAACTAGATTCATCACGAAATTTAGCAAAGTCTTGATTTTCAAATTCACCTCCATGGTCTGTTCGTATACTTAAAATAACATATCATTTCTCATTTTGAACTTGCTTAGCAAATTTTATGAAATAAGAAAAGGTTTCAGACTTACTTACTAGAAAATATACCTAAGTGAATCGTGAATAATCATCCACAATTACTAGGTAATATTTCTTACCTCTAATGCTTTGAGTTTTGGTTTGTCCGAAGAGATCCATATGTAAGAGCTGCAATACACGTTTAGTGGACACTTGATTTATTGGTTTGAATAAAATTTTTACCTGTTTTCCCAATACTCATTGTGTACATAGGTTAGACTTTTGGTAAGTCAGATTAGGTAGTCCACGAACAAGCTTCTTTTTGAGATTTTGGCTATTTGTTTCATGTTGATGTGCCCAAGTTTTTTGTGCCATAGATTTGGTTCATCTTGAATTGAGATTAGACATTGGGATTTTTCTTGTCTAATATCTAAGATATAGATATTCCCATGTCTTCGTCCTGTGAAAGTATGAGAGGAGTCTTTACTAATTCCTGAGCATATTCCTTCTTGAAAGTTGATTTTGAAACCGGTGTCGCACAGTTGGCTAATACTCAGCAAGTTGTAGTTGAGAGTTGAGTCCTTCTACTAAGGAAATGTTACTGATCATGAGACTTCCAATCTTTATAGTTCCGTATTCCACAATTTTTCCTTTGCTATTTCCTCTAAAAGAAGCATTTCCACCATTAACTTGCACAAGCTTTATAAAGCAGTTTGAGTCTTCTGTCATATGTCTCAAGCATCTATTATCCAAGTACAATTTAATTTTTTTCTTGATAGTGACCTGCATTTAAAAAAGAAACTCAAGCTTTCTTTGGTACCTATATTTTCTTGGGTCCAGTGGAGTTAGTGTGATATACAGTCTTTGCCCAAACCTTCCTCATAAGTTTCCAAACTATGGGGCATTATTTCTCAAAGTGTTTTGAGCTATTACACTTATAACATTTAAGAGCACCGTGGTCTATAGGTTTTACAAAAACTTTTTGAAAATGATTTTTGTAAGAATCTTTTGTAGGTTTTTGTTTAATTTTTTATTTACCTTAGGAAAATCAATTAGAGGAATGGTTTCAGTAGTCATTCCCAAACCTGATTTGTCGAAGTAAAGTCTTTGTGCTGAAAGAATCTTTTCTAAATTCTCATATCCTATAGAAAATCTTTTAGAAATACTTGAGATATTATTTTTCAAAAATGCATTTTCTTTTGAAAGATTGTCTACATTTTCTTTCAAAGTAATAACATTTTTATCTAGACTTTCAACTTTTTCTTTCCAAACAATCTCATGTTGTTTTAGTGCAGAATTTTCCATTTTAAGTTTGGAAATCCTCTTGAGAGAGATTTTGAGACTAAGACACAATTCATCAATATATTTGGAGACTTTAGCAGGAATTTTTAAATTACTGACCTCTATTTCATTGTCTGAGTCTGAGTCTATCTCAGAGTCTGAGTCTGATTCTGAGTGTGCCATAAAACAAATATTGACATAATCATTATCACTTTCTTCACACTCAGTATCACTCCAAGTTTTTGCTTTAAATGCTTTTCGATATTTCTTGGTTTTTCTTTTCTTTCTCTTCAGCAGGGGACAGTTAGGTCTAATGTGTCCATTTTTCTTGTATTCAAAGCAGATTACATCTTTGTTGGATTCATCATCCTTAGCTGATTTATTTTAAAGCTTTTGAGAACTTCGTTTCTTCGAATTGAATCTTCTTCCTTTTTTTATTTAGCTTTCTGAATCTTCTTATCATGAGAGCAAGCTCTTAATCGTCCATATCGTCTTCAGAATCTGTGACATCAGAATCATTATTAGATTTCAACGCAATAGATTTCTTACCTTTCGGATCTTCATTTTCGTTGATTTGCTCCACTTCATAAGACTGAAGGGTGCCAACCAATTCGTCAATAGATAGTGGCATGATCATTTGTGTCTCCCTTATTGACATCTTTATGTGATTCAAATCATTGGAAAGTCCACACAGTAACTTGTTAACCTTTATGGGTTCAAAGATTGGTTGACCTTAATATTCAAGATCATTCACGATTTCTGTAATACGACTAAATATATCAGTGATAGATTCTCCTGGTTTCATCTTGAATGCTTCATAATAACCGAGCAGAATATTGATTCTAGTTTCTTTCACTTGATTGGTTCCTTCATAGGTGATGTGCAATCTATCCTAGACTTCTTTAGCTATTTCACAAGAAGATATTCTATTATATCCAATAGGAGATAATGCATAATATAAGGAATAAATTGTTTTTGCATCAAGAGCTTGTTTCTTGGTTATCTATTCTTGAGTCATTTCACTGGACTCAATAGCTTCTTTTCATATTTCTGAGACTGTTGCAGCTTTAGGAATGACTATTTTGTCTACCATGTCCCATTCCAAAGGATCTTTTGATCTTAGGAATGCCTTCATCTTATTTTTCCATATGCTGAATCATTTCCATCAAAATATGGCGATCTAGTGTTGCTTTGCCTTTCATTCAGTCCTAAAACCAACATACTAGCCATGGATCTTTAACTCTGAAGTAAAAACACTTCAACTTGAATAAGTACACAAGCTCTGATACCAATTGTGAAAGCTAGTACGAGCACCTAAAGGGGGTGAACAGGTGTGAAAACAAATTTTAGCAATGTAAAGAAAATGATTTCGCTTTTAAACCAATTCTGTTTAGCAAAAGATTTCAAATAGCGTTACAACTAATGTAAAGAGCTTAGGAAAGAGAATAAGAACACAAATAGTGGTTCGGCTTGATCCAAGCCTATGTTTACTCTTCCGCACTGACAACCCACCGGCTGAATTTCACTAAGAATCGCAAGAATTGTTACAATATTGCTCTTCCTTGATTCCACAGTGTAGAGACTCTGCTACACTTCCTCAAGGTCTCACATAAGTATAAACGCTCTTTTGAGTATAAGTTTTCGCTCAGCAATTGAAATTGACAAAGAATAAGGAGCTTCAGACTTTGGAATTCTTCTATTGCGCACACACTTGAATAACTGGAACATCTTCCTTATATACACCTCCATGCCTTCATACCCGTTAACACTTACCAAATGAATTCTTCCAATCTACCCGTTGGACATAATCAATTAGGGAGATTTCGAGTTATTTAAGGAATATGACGATAGCCCACCAATCCTGCTCGTCCATACAATCATGATCTAGGTTTTCATAAGTAGAACATTCCAAGTATGCTTCGCCAATCAACGAATCTAAATTATCTGAATTGAAATCAAAACAAATAACAGATTTCAAGATGCTATCTCTATCCGAGAGATCTTCTTCAATCGATAGAATCAAATCCTTAATAAGATACTTAGATCTGGATAAGTAACGGTCGATAGAAACTATCAATGATGATAGACTTTGAATCTTGAGTCTGGCGGTTCGGTGATATTCAGACTTTGACTAAAGAGTCTGTAAGTCTTCAGACTAGACTGATGGAAATGTTTTGTCATTTTCAAAACACACAAGGAAGTTTTCTCCAACAAATGGAACCTTGAGAAAGCATTTACTAAAAGGCTGCTATACCCTCTAACATTAGGACAATACCAACCTTGCCAATCTTAGCATGGCTAGCATGTATACCAACCTCTGTATATGATGGTGGGCTTTTGGATAATGACGTGCCGATCCTCTTTTATCCTTAGTTCTTTGCTGGCATTGAGTGCACATATAAACCACACACCCTTCTTTTACCTCTTATGCCAATCATCCACACATTCACTAGCAAAGGATACCCATCTGCACCCATCTTTTCTTTCCCCTTCCTTCCTCAGCAGATTAAATTGTCCACCATATAGTTCTTCCTGTATGACTTTTCTAAAAACAATACAGTTATGAACTTATGAGCATTATAACTCCCCGAATGGTGCTGCTTAGAGTACTTGTTATTCTTCATTTCCTTAGTTGTTTGATTTTTATGACCTTCTAGCAACTATATTCGTCTATATATATATATATTTTACAAGAAATCAAAATTTTGGTTAGCTTGAGAAACATGGAATGAAAATGTTGGCTTTCCTGAGCTTTTGGCATTACAGTTTCTTAGGTCCGGTTCGACATAAGTTCTAAACATTCGTATGGCTTCTCCATACTTAATTTCGTCATTGTTATTTCACATTGGTCTACTACCTCCAAAATCAATTACAGTGGCAAAATGTTCTTAAGCCTAATAAAATGGATGAGTTGTTTTTCTTTCATAAATTGTTCATACTTCACCATGGGGTTGCCAACTAAATCAAGTTCATAAACACTTGACCCTCGAACATTTCTATAAAAATTATTGTAAACCATTGTACGCAATTTCAACATACCTAGCAGTTGACATTTTCCTCTTGGAGATATGGACTAGCTTTTGCATATCAACACGTTCTTACCTGGCTTATGCCTAAGCCATTCTAAATGTCTACTGAATCGTCCCTACTACCAGTGCTTGCTAGTGCTTTATAGATGGTCATAGTTTGTATTGTGAGTTGACTCTTCTTAGGAACTCTGGCTAATCTCTGGTAATCACAGTAATTGTGTTGGAGAAAACCCCTTTAATGTTTTGAAGTTGGCAAAACTTATCCAAAATCTAGTCTGAAGACTTCTAAACTTTAGTGTCAAAGTCTGAAGTATCCCAGACTTTGTGTCAAAGTTTGCCCACACTGACAAATCCCAAACTGAACACTACTGAAGAATGAAGACTTATCCAGATGCGAGTTTTTTGTTTATTTCTTCAAGAGTTTGATTCTTATGGATTATGGATGGTTTTCTAGTTGGATATATCACCTACAAGATTAATTATCTTTATTGGAATCAATTTATAAAAAATAAATATTTTCGGATTGCAAGTAAACTTAGAAAGTATCTACTTATGAAAACTAAGATTCTGATTGTATGGGCGAATAGGATTGACGAACTTTCATCACAATCTTCAAACGACTCAAAATCTCTTTGATTGATTCTGTCCAATGAGTAGATTAAAAGATTTCATTTGGAAAGTTCTAACGGTCGAGAATGCATGAAGAAGTATTCAAGGAGGACTCCTTAGTTGTTCGATAGAGTGCATGAAAAAGAAATTTCAAAGTCTGAAGCCTTTCATTTCCTTGTTATTCCAATTACTAAGCTTAAAGTTGTATACAAAAGAGAGGAACACTTAGTGTGACTTTGTGAGAGAGGAGTAGAGACTCTTCACTGTGAAGTTGAGATCACAAGGCTATAAAGTCTCTTTTGATTCTCAGTGGAATTTAGCCAATAGGCTATCAGCGTGGAGAGTAGATGTAGGCTTTCTCAAAGTCTGTTGTTCTTAAGACTCTATTTTAGACGCATAATATTTCTACCATTTCTTTTGAAAAATTATCTTCACACTTATTCACTTCCCTCTAGGTGTTCATACTAGCACTAACAATTGTTATTGGAGTCTGTGTGTTTATTATATTGAAGTATTTTTACTTATAAGCTAAAGATTTATGGCTAGTATTTTGGCTCTAAGATTGGTCGAAGGTCAAAGCAACATCAGACATCTTTACTTTGATGGGAATAAGTACAATGTGTAGAAAAACAAGATGAATGCATTCATGAGATAGAAAAATCCCCTGGAGTGGGATGTGATAATAAAAAGGGATCAATCTCAAAGCTACATTAACCTTAGAAAGAGGAAAAGAAGTTGTAGATGCTGGCAAAATAACATGAGCAGAATTAATTAAGAGGCAAGCTCTTGATGCTAAAGCTATCTACTATTTATACTGCACTTTATCTCCTATTAAGTATAATTGAATTTCTTCTTGTGAAATAGCGAAAGAAGTTTGGGATAGATTGCACTTTACATATGAAGGAACTGATCAAGTAAAGGAAACGAAAATCAACATTCTATTCGGACAGTATGAAGCCTAGAGAATCCATTACTGATATGTTCAATCGTTTCACCAAAATCGTGAATGGATTGGCATATTAAGGACCACCAATCTTAGGACCAATGAAGATCAATAAATTGCTGCGTGGACTTTCCAAAAATTGAAATCACGTGAAGATATCAATTAGAGAAACCTAGAGAATCATGCTTCTTTCAGTAGATGAACTAGTAGGCACACTTCAATCATATGAAGTAGAGCAAATCAATGAGGAAAAAGATCCAAGAGGTAAGAAATCAATTGTTTTAAAATATAACGATGATTTTGATGATACAGATTCAGAAGATAACATGGACGGTGAAGAGCTAGCACTTATGATTAAGAAGTTTAGGAAGTTGAATAAAAAGGGAAGAAGATTCAATTGGAAGAAATTAACACGCAAAATTTCCAAAAGAGATCGACCGAAGAAAATGAAACCAACAAAGAAGTAATATGCTTCAAATGAAAAAAAAAAAAAAGAAAGGACCATATCAAACCCAACTGCCCTTTGTTGAAGAAAAAGAAGGGAAGAACTAAGAAATACAAAAATGCTCTTAAGGCTGAAACCTGGAGTGACACTAAGTGTGAGAAAAGTGAAGAGGAATATGCCAATATTTGTTTGTGGCTCATTCCGACTCAGACTCAGAATCTGAAACAGATTCTGATTCAAACTCAGATAAAGAACTTGAGGTTAGTGATTTAAAATTTCCTATTAAAGTTTCGAAGTACATAGAAGAATTTTGTCTCAGTCTCAAAACCTCTCTTAAAAGGATTTTTGAACTAAAATGAGAGAATTCAAGCTGAGGCAATAGGAAACTTCTTATAAAGAAAAGTTTGAAAGTTTGGATAAGAGTTTTGTCGATATGAAAGTAAATTTTGATTCTCTTTTGAAGGAAAATGCCTTTTTAAAGGAATATATTTCAAATATCACAAAAAAAAATTTAAAAGGATCTTAGAAGTTGGAGAAAATTCTTTCAGTACAAAGACTTTGTTTTAACAAATTTGGTTTAGATATGACTTCAAAAACTATTCCATTAATTGATTTTCCCAAAGTAAAAAAGAGACTCAAACAAAGATCTGCAAAAGCATTTTACAAAAATTATTTTCAAAGAGTCTTTGTAAAACCTGTTGGCCAAAGTACTCTCAAATATTCAAAGTGTAACAGCTCAGAACATTTTGAGAAAGAATGTCCTAAAGTTTGGAGACCTGTTAAGAAGGACTGGGTAAAGACCGTTTTTAATGCTAACTCTCTAGAATCAAGAAAATCTGGGTACTAAAGAAAACTTGAGTTCTTCTTATAATTGTAGGTCAATATCAAGAGAAAGATCAAATGATATTTGGATAGTGATTGTTCGAGACACATGACATGAGATTCGAGTTGCTTTATAAAACTTGTTCAAATGAATGGTTGAAACAACAAAGGAAAAATTGTTGGATGTGGAACCATGAAAATTGGAAGCCTAACTATCAACAATGTATCATTGGTGGAAGATCTGAATTACAATCTACTCGGCATAAGTCAGCTTTGCGATACTAGATTTAAAACAAATTTCCAAGAAGGCATCTATTCGGGAACCAGTAAAGACTTCTCTCAATCTTTCACTGGACGAAGGCATTGGAACATTTACTTTCTGGATATAAAACCAGAATATTCTTAGTATCTTATATCTATTCAAGATGAAGCACATCTTTGGTATCAAAAGCTTGGTCATATTAACATAAAGCAGATTGCCAAGATTTCTTCCAATAAGCTTGTTCGTAATCTTTCCAAACTAACTTATCAAAAATCTGAATTATGCACTCCATGTGTATTGAAAAAACAAGTTAGAAGTTCCTTTAAACCTGTAAATCAAGTTTCTACCAATCGAGCTTTGCAGCTTCTACATATGGACTTCTTTGGACCAACCATAATTCAAAGTATTTGTGGAAAAAAAAATACTATCTAGTAATCGTGGATGATTACTCTCGTTTTACTTGGGTTTACTTTTTGGCAAATAAGTCTGAAGCCTTTTCTCACTTTTTAAAGTTTGCCAAGAAGATTCAAAATGAAAAATGATATGCTATTTCAAGTATAAGAACAGGCCATGGAGGTAAGTTTGAAAATCAAGAGTTTGCAAAGTTTTATGATGAATCTAGTTTCCAAAATGTTTTCACTTCTCCGTATACTCCGGAACAAAATGGGGTTGTGGAAAAAAAGAATAGATTCTTACAGGAGATGGACAGAACCCTCTTAATTGAGAGCAACATATCTTCTCAATTTTGGGAAGAAGCAGTTTCTACATCTTGCTACATCAGCAACAGAATGTTCTTGATGCATATTCTAGAGAAAACTCCATATGAAGTGTATAAAGAAAAGAAGCCAAATGTTTCTTACTTCTATGTCTTTGACTGTAAATGTTTCATTTTGAAGAATCCTATTGATTGATCGGGAAAGTTCAAGGAGAAATCAGAAGAAGGAATCTACCTTGGTTTTTTTTTTTTTTTTTTTTTTTTGGTACTCAGGGAACCTTCATGCGCCGCTTCGCGGCAGAGTAAACCCTGGAGGAATAGAAGAGTCGCCACCACTCTTTCTGCCCCGGGCAAGTCGTGAGCTCCTTTCCAACAAGGCAAACGACACAGGAATTCGAACTCCAAACCTTTCCCAAAAGGAACTAAAGCTCAACCACTACGCTGCCACCACGGATGATAATCTTCCTTAGTTATTCGATCACAAGCAAAGTTTACAGGTTCTTTAACAAAAAGACTCGGTTTGTAGAAGAATCCATGAACGTCAAATTTGAGGAGACTTAACCAGATCAAACTCAACTTGAAGAGTTTGAACCCGTCCCCCCCCCCCCCCCCAAAGAGGTTTAGACTTTTGGAGATCAAAGCAACAAGCATATTTACAAGATTCAAATGAAGTAGAGGATTAGTAGACTCTCACATCAACCAACAACTGGAAGCATAAGTCAAGTCATCCCAAAGAACTCATCATTGACAACATTGAAGAAGGAATTTGCACAAGATCCAAAAGGCGAGAAGAGTCTAGTGCTTTAGTACTTATTTTTGAGATTGAACCCAAAAGTGTAGAAGAAGCTATGTCTGATGAAAGTTGGATCGAAACTATGCAAGAAGAGCTCAGACAGTTTAGCATCAATAATATTTTGGAGCCAATTCCTAAACCAAAAGGTAAGTCTGTTATTAGGACAAAATGGGTTTTCAAAAACAAGGTGGATGAAAAATGAAAAGTGATTAGGAACAAAGCAAGACTCGTGGCCAAAGGATGTATGCAAGAAGAAGGGACAGACTATGACGAGACCTATGTACCAGTAGTGAGGTTAGAAGCAATAAGACTATTACTTGTTTTTGCTTACTATAAAGATTTTAGGTTATTCTAGATGAATATAAAGAGTGCATTCCTCAATGGATTTATCCAAGAAAAAGTCTATGTGGAACAACCACCAGGATTTGAAAATCCAAGAAAGCCAAACTCAGTCTATAGTCTGAAAAAGACATTGTATAGATTTAAGCAAGCACCTCGAGCTTGGTATGAAATGTTAAGTAAATTTCTAACCCAAAATGGTTTTGTTAAGGGAGAGATAGATACTACTTTGTTCATAAACATATAGGATAAATAATTTCTATTGGTTCAAATTTATGTTGATGATATTATCTTTGGATCTCCTAATGGAAATCTATGCAAGAAATTCTCTAGATGTATGCATGATGAATTTGAGATAAGTATGATGGGTGAGTCAACTTTCTTTTTAGGATTGCAAGTTAAACAATCAAAGAAAGGTATCTTTGTTCACAAAGAGGTATGCAAAAGATCTCATTAAGAAATTTGAATTGGAAAATTGCTAGAAGATAGAACAATATCAAGTTCTTTGAAGCTGGATAAAGATGAAGGAGGAAAGAAAGTAGATTAGAAGTTTTACAAAAGTATTATAGGTTCTCTTCTTTACCTTACTGCATCTAGATTTGATATTTTGTTTAATGCTTGCATCTGTGCTAAATTCCAATCAGATCTCAAAGAATCTCATTTGAGTGATACAAAACGTATCATCAAATATATTGCAACTACTCCAAAGCTAGGTTTGTGGTATTCCAAAGAAGGAGACTTCACTCTTCTCGGATATTCAGACGCAGAATTAGCAAGTTGTAAAGTCAATAGAAAGAGTACTTCTGGTACTTGTCAACTACTAGGCAGTATGCTAATATCTTGATTCTCAAGGAAATAGAGTACCGTAGCTCTATCAATAGTAGAAGTAGAATATATGGCTCTTAGGAGCTGTTGTACTCAAATTTTGTAAATAAGATAATAGCTAAGAGACTTTGGAATTGAAGAATTGTGCACTGAGATAAGATGTGATAACACCAGTGCCATTAATCTCACCAATAATCCAATCATTCATTCAAGGGCAAGGCATATAGAGATTTAACACCATTTCATAAGAGATCATGTCCAAAATAGAGAGATTATGATTCAATTCATTGACTCAAAGAATCAGTTAGCAAACATATATACAAAGCCTCTGGAGAAAAATCTATTTGAGTCTATTCGCATTGGGCTGAATATTTTATCTCCTACCGATTATGGTACACATGACAACGCTTCTTGGCTGGGAAAGATTTTTTTTTTTTTTTTCAGAAACAGTTCTTTTCTATTTCTATTCCAGGGAATAATTTTTTAGTAAAAAAATGTGTTTGGTAACTATACTATATTTTTACTCTTTGAATAAAAAAAGAATAGAAATGTGTTTGGTAATGCAACAGTTTCTTTTTTGTATTTATTTATTTTTTTATTCTTGCTCATGGATCGTCGACCACCAACCGTTGCTGCTTGCCGCGCGCCCGTCTGGCTGCTTCGCTCGCCGTCGCACAATCGCCGTTGCCAACCATCACCACCAACCGCCGCCACACAACCCATCGCCCACCCCCTCCGCGACCGCCGATGACCGGCGGCCACCGGCCATCGAGAGGCCGATGGGCATCGTGGGAGGGCAGCCCATGGGTCGTGCGTGGCGATCGCGGTGACGATCTTGATGAAGGTCGACGACCGATGGTGGTGGCTGGCCGGCGACGGGCGGCAGCAATGTGGTGGTGGGCGCGGGTCGGCGGTGGCTCCGGTGCAATTGAAGGTGGTTGCGGCAAGAGAGAAGAATAAAAGAAAAAAATTGACTTATTTCTAGAAATTGTTCAAGGGAGCGAGAATCAATTTTTTTTGTTTCTTGTTTTCTGCTCCAAATCTATTCCTAAGCTAACTTTCTATTCCTCGGAATAGAAAAACAACTTGGCGTTACCAAACAGGTTTCTATTCTTTTTTTGTTTTAAGGAACAAAAAAAAAAAAGAAATTGGGAGAAATAGAAATGTTACCATGCGAAGCCTTAAAATTTGAAGTTGATTAGACTCGAATGTCCGGTAACTACTTATGTAAGTTAATATCTCTTCAATACAAGTAATTTAATTGTAGTATGAAAATTCCAAATAGGCATGTTGATATTTGAATCATTGCTTGATTATTTTATTTTTAGAAATTATCTTTTTCAAAATTTTAAATTTTTGGCGGTTTTACTTTTTAAAAGGGTAGTTTTTTTTTTTTCTTATGATGGTTCGACTAACCCCATTTTACTTCCTTTATATATCGTCAAGTCTTTTTCTACATTCACATCTTTTCGAAAACCCTAAAATACAGACTCCACTCTCTCATCTCTACTCTCAAGTTTGCTACACAAGTTTTCATCTTTTTAACTCGAACGTGTTCGGGAAATCCTCAGAGACTACAAATATGTCTTTGCAAAGGAAGTTGTCTCAGATCTCAAGCAGGGGACTATGAAGCATGCTTGAGGGTCCTACACATATTGACTTGACCGAAGAAGAAGAATCTCCACAACGTGCTACACAGAATCCTCCGCGCCAATCAATGGAAGAAGAAGTTGAGGAAGACACGAAACCTCTCAGAACCTTAAAACCTCAGGTTCTTTATAAGCTCTATTTTCATTTGAAGTAGGGTGGTACTTCTATGTCTTTTATCAATGAATTTCTAAAGGAAAGAGGATATGAGAACAAGACTTTGTTCTTGCGAGCGATGGAAAGATTAGGAATAGTGTCCGAAGGAGCGGCACATGGCATTTCAAAACTTTCCAAATGATCCTCGTTTTAGTTCTTTCAATTAGCTTGAAAGCAAAGATGATGATGAAATGATGTGATCAAACTTCCAACCGAGAATGGACATTACTACTGAAGTGATTGGTGATAGAACGAGTCTTTTTCGTTCTAAGGATCACATAAAGGTTTACTCCAAATTGCTGAAAAGAGGGGTAATGAATCCTTGATTGATCGATTTTGATTTTCTAGATTTAATAAAGGTGAACTTGAGGGAGAAGCTAACTCTCCTTTAACTAGAGAACTTTTGCTCTGAAACTACTGTTGCATATCTTGAGTTGACTGCATATTTCTATTTGAACTTGTCTTTTCTTGACCCGAATAGATTTTAGTTCACTGTTCATGATAAAAGCTATGTGGTAGATGTTGACATTTTGGCTAATGTTATTAGGGTGGAAAAGAGTGGTTTCCAACCAATAAATGCCTCGGTTGGTTATGCAACAAGATTCCTTGTTAGGAATAGACTCCTTGAAGGAAGCATCACTTATTCCAGACTATCTGCCTCGAATATTTTGTTGCATAAAGTCATGAACAACTACATTCAACTAAAGTCAACTTCAAAGACAGATGCTTCCCAATTTGAAGCCAAACTGATGTTTGCCATCAATAATGGAATGAAGTTTTCTCTGCCTCATACAATCTTGATGCATATGTACATGAATGTTGTAAAGGATAAAGGTCAGCTCCCTTATTCATCGTTGGTCACATAACTGTTTAGACATTTTTAGATTGAGTTTCCAACCTCTCTTTATGTTCGAACTATTACTCCTATGGTTATAAAATTGAAGATGGTGTCCAAGATGAGGTTGAAAGAACTGAACAAGGCCATCGAGTGCTTGAAGGAAAAGTCACCCAGCAAAGCCAAGTAAGAATTTGCTGCAAAAAAGAAAGGCAAATAAATTGTGCATGAACCTATCAAGAAAAGAAGATCTCTTATCCTGGGACGAAGAGGATGAGGATGATCTTAATATCTCTGCCTTTGCCTTGAAAATTTTTTAGAGTTTTGTTAGTTTGGAGTAGCAACAGGACAAAGAAGAAAGAGAAGACAGAGAAGGAACATAGGAAAGAGAAGAAGTAGAAAAAGAAGCCAGAGAAGGAAAGGAGGGTTAGGATGACTCTCATGAACCAACATTTGCAATATCCTTGTCTACGAATTTAGAAAAGACGAGGAGTGGAACTGTAGGAGCTCAAACAGAAAAAGAAAATCGCTCTGGTACTACAATTGAGAAGGAACAAGAAGAAGAATTCATTTCTCCACTTGTAGCCACAGAAAGAGGGGGAGTTCGCGAGAAAAGATGTACTTCTTCTTCTTCTCTTTTTACAAGTGATGATGTTAGTAAATCTCCTGCCGATCTAGAGGATATCTATGTTTCATATTTTCCTAAAGCTGATATTGGAGAATCTACTCCAAGTCTTGAAAGTAGAGGAGCTGATGTCCCCTCGTCTCTCAACAGTCCACAAACTGAACGTGCTAAGGCTAGTGCACAATTAGAACCTAATGCATACTTTTCAAGGCTGCTGGAGTCCCTTGTGGAGATAAAAGCACAACAATATGGAATTGAGTGTGAGATTCAGAAGCTTCAATCTGCTTTGAAATCTACTTCAGGTTCTCTCCATGAGAAGGTACAGGCTCTTAATCTTCAAGTTCAAACTTTACAATAGCAAATTAAAGAGACTGCCAAGGTTGAAGATATTGAGTAGCTAAAGGAAATAATGCGAAAGCTGGAGGAGACAATTCAGTCGATTAGGGATTTCTGACTCATTTGCATTCCAAAACAAACTTGATTTCATTTATTTTTCGTCTATTCTTGATTTTCTCCACTTTTTGCAGTTGACAAAAAGGAGGAGAACGTGCAGATTTGACCTATTTGACTTGAACTTTTGATTTGTTGAACTTGAACTTTTACTTGAACCTTCTTTTATTCTATTATTCTGTTTAACATTTGCAAGTAACTTGCTTTTGTGGTAATGATTTTGGATAGATAGTTGTTTAAGTCTTGATATCTGTCTTATATTTTCAAGATTAATTTGTTTTCTGTGGTTGCAGAATCGATGCTATGCATATCCTAATAAACTTATTTTTTAAAGATATCATGTACTGCTTAAGAGTTGTTTTGCAGGTCAAAAGTTCTTAAATCTGCAGGAAAATTTTGTCACTATAAAAAATGGAGAGATTGTTGCAGAAAACTCCTTTAATGTTTTGAAGTTGACAAAACTTACCCAGAGTCCAGTCTGAAGACTCCTAGACTTTAGTGTCAAAATCTGAAATATCCCAGACTTTGTGTCAAAGTCCACCCACACTGACAAATTCCAGATTGAACGCTACTAAAGAATGAGGACTTATCCAGATGCAAGCTTTTGTTTAGTTCTTCAAGAGTTCGATTCTTATGGATTATGGATGGCTTTCTGGTTGGATATATCATCTACAAGATTGATTATCTTTATTGATTATCTTTATTAGAATCAATTTAGAAAAATCCAATCTTTTCGGATTGCAAGTAAACTTGGAAAGTATCTACTTCTGGAGACTAAGATCTCGATTGTATGAGTGAACATGATTGATAGGCTTTCATCACAGTCTTCAAATGACTCGAGATCTCCTTGATTGATTCTATTCAATGAGTAGATTGGAAGAATTCCTTTGGAAAGTGCCAAAGGTTGAGAAGGCATGAAGGAGTATTTAATGAGGACTCCCCAATTGTTCGATATAGTGTATGAAAGAGAAACTTCAATGTTTGAAGCTTTCTATTTCCTTGTTACTCCAATCATTGAGCTCAAAGTTGTATACAAAAGAGAGAAACACTTAATGTGACTTCATGAGAGAGCAGTTGAGACTCTTTACTGTGAAGTTGAGATCACAAGGCTGTAAAATCTCTTTTGATTCTTAGTGGAATTCAGCTAATAGGCTGTCAGCATAGAGAGTGGATATAGGCTTGATCTAAGTCAAACCACTATAATTTTAGTGTTCTTATTTTCTTCCCTAAACTCCTTTACTTTGTTCGTAATTCTATTTAATTGCTAAAGTCTGAACTTGCTCAAAATATGTTGTTCTTATGACTTTGTTTTAGACGCAAAATATTTCTACCATTTCTTTTGAAAAATTGTTTTCACACCTATTCACCCTCTTATAGGTGTTCATACTAACACTAACAAGTTGAACATCTAAATTATGATTTGAACTAGCAATCATTGGTTTGAGCACTTCAGCCATGTTTTTAACCATAACACCTACATTTTGTGTAAGCTATGATTTGTTTCTTGCCTAAACATGCTGATATCCACATCAATCATGCCAACAATTAAATTAGAGCCTTGCGGGACTAGCCAACTCATTTTCTGCAATATCTACCCTCATATTTTCCTTAGCATTTTGATTAGGTTCATCTTTTAAAGAAACTAGTGCGTTTCATCTAGCATTATGTCTCACTAGCTCTTCACTCTAGGTCCAACCAAGCGTGCAAAAATGTATTTCCCCTGAAACTCAATGAGTGTTAGGTCTCTCAAAGAAGACTCCTCAATGGAAAGCAAGCTAATTGAGGACTAGCCTAAACATGCTCATATCCACATTAGCCATGCCGACATTAACATTAGAGTCATGTGGACTAGTGAGCTGATTGTCTTTAATATCTACACTCACATGTTCATTAGCATCTTGATTAGATGCATCTTCTACAGTAGCTTACGTGATTCGTCAAGCATTACATCTCATTGGTTTATTTTGCTATGGGTGCAATCAGACATGCCAAATTGTATTTGTCCCAAGATTCACTAAATGGGTGTCGGCCCTCTCACGGAAGACTCTTGAATGAAAACCAAGCTTAGAATTGGCAACTATGAAAGCAACGTAATATTTGTGCTGTTTATCAGACAATTTACATCTCAGAAAGGCACATGACCAAGTTTTTGAATGACTCACGGCTAAAAAGCCAACAACACAAGTTCAAATCAAACTCATAAGAGCTAGAGTTTGGCGTCGAAAACTTACAGCAACTGCCAAATAAAGGCTAAGAGAAAAAGGAGAAGGGGTATTATTGGCATAAAATCTACTATTGGATTCAAAAAAGCATAGGCCTCAAGCAATTTGGCTAAGAAAAAACTACTTGAATAAAGGATGGAATGAGGATAGATACAGATCAAACTAAAGCTATTAAGCATAACAAACATTTTTTAAGAAAAGAAACAAGAAACTTGAATGATAATCCGTAAATCTTGCAATTTAGTTGTGTGTCATTCAAGTTTTGAGCTTACTTTTATAATATTTGCTTCCTTGCTCGCCATGCCATTGGTGATTATCACATGCCTCATTGCTTCCTAGACGAGTTTGGTGGTCTTCATTGCTCCTCAATCTTCGAAATTGGCACCTGTCTTTCTCCGCAGCTGTCGGGTTGGCATTGTTGAGGTTTGGCACGGTTGTTCACCGCGCCCCAAAATATTGTATGAGTTTGGCACGGTTCTAATTTTTTCAGGTTGGCATCGAAAAAGCCTAGTGTCTTTAGCTGATCAATTCTAAGATTCTAGGGTTTTTATTTGTATCTAATTCTCTCAGACTAGCACTATTGAAATATGGTATCGTCCACCAACCTCCTCTTAGATTTTACGGATTTTCGCAACTTCCTTAGTCCCCATCATCAAAGTTTGGCACATTCATAAGCCAATAGCTTACTGTTCATCAACAAAAAAGTGGAGTAATTATCAAAAAAGTCATAAATCTATTGTATAATTATCAATTTAGTCATAAAAATTTCTATATTAGTCAATTTAGTCCTAATTATTTTGATAATTAGACAATTTTGATCAAAAAGCGCTGATGCGAACGCTAGTCATCCTACGTGACATAGCTGGCATAGAATGACCAACGTTAGCATGAATAATTTATGCAATTTTTTTTATAATTTTTTTTTCTTTTCTTTTTTTTTCCTTTGACTGTGGTCGACAACCCTCACTTGAAGCCCTCACTAGCCACTAGGCAAAGGCTTTCAACTCCTCGCTCATATTTGGTGAAGGTTGCACCACTTAGTTCTCGCAAGGGTGTTGCAACCCTTGCCCATATCTAGTGAGGGCTATACACCCTTGCCTAGTGCTAACAAGGGTGTCCCAACCCTTATATGTCCACCTCCCATCGCCAAGGTTGTTGATTGGCATAGGGAAATAAGGAAAAATAAAATAAAATGGAAAAGGAAAGGAAAACAAAGCAAAGGAAAAAAAAATAAAAATAAACTATCTACTTCAGCGCCAACTGTATCATATAGGATGGCTAGTGTTTTCCCACTAACATTGGCTAGAAGGATTATATTAGCATATTGTTAAATGATTTAGAGTTAAATTAATCAAATTAAAAAGGTTTATGAGTAAATCGATATTCGTATAATATATTTAGAACTTTGTTGATAATTTCTCGCGAAAATTTTTGATGCTTTTCTCATGCCAGCTGTGTCAAATTTTGGTGCTAACATAAGGAAATGGGTAAGAATAGTAAGAGTGTCAAAACTAGTGAGGGCTAGAACTTTCTTTTCACTCATTTAAGTGCAACATCGAAGTAAAATCGTTAACTTAAGTGTTTTTTTACCAAACATCCCGCATGGATTTTTTTTTTTCCTTTTGCTTTTTTCTTTAAGGCCAGCAAAGGTCACCCGAGGGTCATTGGTGACCTCTTGCTGGCCGTGAAACCCTCGTCTAATTTGGGTGGAGCTATCAAGGCCTTATCGACTATTGGTGAGGCTACAAGGGCCCTCACTGGCTTTGGGCAATTGCGGGTGAGGGTTCTTGCAACCTCGCCTGTTGCCACCAAGGCGTTTACGCTCGTGCCCAAGGCCTTCACCTCAAGGGCAAGGTAGTGAAGGCCCCTACCAATGGCTAGTGAGGCCTCGATGGCCTTGCCAGGGCCTTCGTGATAGCAGGCAAGGTGGCCCTCACCCAATCTAGATGAGGATTTTGTAGGTGGCGAACCCTCACCGGCCCTAAAGGAAAAAAAACAAAATAAATTCAAAAAAATAAAAAGTATATATATATATATATATATATATATATATATATATATATATATAATTGTCCACGTCTACGTCAGTAAATCCACATTAGATAATCACCATCCATGTTGGATTTTCTAGCAAGAAAAATCAAAATTGACACTCAAGTAATCTATTTTTAAAATTTATGATACTTAAGTAAACGACAAAAAAAAATTTGCATTAAAATGAGTACCATATAAAAGTTTTGACACTTATAGTGTTCTTAATCTCAAATAAACCATTAGTTCACCATATCATTAGTTACTAATTCCTTAAATCAATATCCTTGTATCAAATATTATTCTCTAGCACGACAAACAATGTCATCCTATGTCTAGTAAAAACACTGGCACGCATGGATTATGAAAAAATATTGAATATACTTGTGATTAACTCACGTTTACACTAGTCGAGTTAATGAGCGACTCGTGTCGCTCTTGGCCCCACTTGTCAGAAATTGGAAAAGTTTCTCTCCTTCCACGGTCTCTCTCCCTCCCAACTCATGCTTTGCTCTCGGGGAGAGTCCTAGGTGATCAGCTGTCGACGGTGGTCGCCCCCCTCCCGACCAACGGGGGAGCCCACGGTGGTGAAATCATGGTGGATTTGGGATGGTGAAATGACGAGCTCCGCCGTCGTCCTCCAAGCACCACACCGAGATCGCCGTTGGTGGGTTCAGCAACGTCGACATGGCCATCGCCCAGACCATTCTCGCCCAAGGGCTCGCCGGCGAGCTGAGCCTCATCGACGCCAAGCCCAACAAGCTCCGCGGCGAGATACTCGACCTCCAGTAGGCCACCGCCTTCCTCCACGCACCAAGATCTCGGCCTCCATCGACTACTCCGTCGCCGGCCGGCGACTGAGGTCAAGATCTTGATGAAGGAAAGACCAGCTTCCATAAATGCCGAGATCTCAGCCTCCGTTTCCGAAGGGAAGAGACGGAGCAGAGACGAGACGGAGGAAGAAGAAAGTGGGAGGAAGACGAGTGAGAGAAATTTGTGAAATATCTTAAATGTGGGCCCACGGGACACGTATCAATCCCCATATGTCGATCATAAGTATACCCAATATTTTCACCATGGATTATAGCGCTCCTTCTTCACAGGTTCAAAGATCCAACATGAATTAAAAGTTAATATAAATGCATAGATAGAGTGTATTGGGATGTCAATTTTAGTTAACTGCGATTCTATGTTAAAATTTAGGTAATATATATCTTCTCCAGCTGCATTTTTTTCTTAGAGATTGGTACCTATGGTGCATTTGTTTGGGAAAAAATTTTATGAAAAAGGAAAATATTCTCGGTAAATCATTTTTTAGGGAAAAACTTAATTTTCCTTTGTTTGGTAATGTGCAACCAAAAATGTTCTCTAGTGTTTGGATCTTATTTGGAAAATAATTTAAATCTCATAACTTTTATCTCACGAAAAAAAACTCATTTTTTAATAACTTTTATTTTTCTTTCTTTTCCTTATCTTTCTTTCTTACTCCTCCGCTTGTTGTTGGGCTTTGGCGACGATCGCAATAGGCCACTGATGTTATTGCCGAGACCCAATGAGGGTTAACTTGGCCTAGATCTAGCGAGGATCGAGCTTGCCTTAGGGTGGCCCTCCTTGGCCTACACCGGCTAACACCTATTGTTGATCATTGAAGCATGGCGATCGGTGAAGAAGGAATAAGGAAAAGAAAAAAGAAAAAAAATATCTAAAAAATCAATTTTTTAGATAAAAGAAAAAATAAAATATCAAAAAAATTAAGATGAGCAATTCTAGAAAGCGTTTTCACATTCTTAGATTTAGGAATTCACTTTCCTAATTTCATGTATAAATATTTTCTCTAATCAAAAAATGTTTTCGGTTGATTAATCATTTTTAGTGAACCAAAAAAGTGAAAGTTCAGAAAACTAACTCCGAGAAAACACTTTCCTTCAAACAAATGCATCCTTAAATTACGTTTATTAAATCGTGCAACTTTAAATTTCTAAGCCTAGTATAATTGCAGTGCGGGGCAAGGAGAGTATGATAATCTGCATGACTATTTTGGTTTGGGACAAGATAAATAAGTATGACCTGCGTCGAGCATGACGGACGATGGGTCACTGTCGAGCCAATACCCGCTCCGCCCCATTCCCATATTCGAGAGTGTACTAATTCTTTTTTTTTATTATTTTTTTTAAGGAGAGATTGTATGAGATTGCAATGCCAAAACGAAATCAATTGCTTTACGTAGAGTCCACTTCTTAATGAAGCAATTGATCAACGCATTGACTAATGCTGTCACACCAATGTACCGTGTTCAGCAAACGTGCCCTAGTCCTCCTCCTAGACTAAGATAAGATGATGACTCTATGACTAACCTTCCCTAGATAGGTTAAGTCAAAAATAGTAGGAGCTACCGCCATTCACCGCCACCACCAGTAAAGACCTTCTCCTTCTCTGACTTCTCCGTTGGATTTTCACATGCTGACATTTTAATTAGGGGTGTGCAATCCAGCCCTACTCTGGAATCAAATCGGAAATAACCAAACTGACTAATTTTGGGTTATTTTTTGAGACTGGTCCGTTTCCTAACTTCAAAAATATAGAATTGGAATCGGTTCTACCTAAGAAACCAGACTGAGTAGACCAGTAGGCCGATCAAAATATCTTAAATTTTTGTAATTCTTAAATAAACTCTAATTAATTAATTTTTTTTAATTCTCACCTGTAGCTCATAAAGGAAACAAAAAGAAAAAATCACCCTTGATAAGAGAAACAAAAGAAGAAATCATCCGTAATTTAACTCTCACTTGTGGCTTACATATTCCAGAGTAGGAATGGACCTATTTTAGGATCGATCACCCTTCATTTTTGCCGTAATAAACGGTACCAAATAGGGAAAAAAGAATAGAATAAAATCATAATCATAATTTACCAGAGAAGTTTCCTGATCATTACCATCTCCATCTCCCAACCCAAGAAAAAGAAACACCGCAAAAGAAAAGGGAAAAGAAGAACCCCAGCTGTACAACATTCAACTCGGAATGAATTTGTAATCAGCGGACAAAATCTCGACGCCGTCGCTGCCGACGGCCGAGCTCGCCTTGATGGCGAGATCGCACAAATCGGGGAGCCTCAGGGGCTTGTGGGCGAGAGCCAGCGGCAGCAAGAAGTAGATTTGGCCGGCCTGCAGCTCTTCTTCCTCGGCGACCTGAGGCGGGCAAGAATCGAGGGACAGCGACTCGGAGCTGCAGAGGAAGAAGCTCGGCTTCTGGGAGGTGATGAGCCTCGCTTGCAGCGGCTCTCTGTACTGTCGAACTTTGCCGTCGGCTCGGACGATCTTGACTGTTGCCGCCGATGACCCTTTTGAGCATTCTCGCGTCTGATGAGATCGCTTTGTTCTCCGGGAAGAAAGGCAAGCGCCCATTATGACTCGCGTGCGATTTAGAGAGAGAGACAGAGAGAGAGGAGAAGGAGAAGTTGGTTTCGATGTATGGATGAGAAGACCGCGGAAAGAATGCAGGAATGGGGTCCGAGGGTAAAGGTGCTGCTTTACAGTTTTCCGTTCATATCATAAACGGGTTGACAATAATAACAAGAAACGTGTGATATACTTGTTTCTTCTAACCCGATTGCGTTAATAACGACACGTCATGACCCGTTTGGTTATCCAGGTCAACATGAAATTAGCATCAGCATTAACACTTTTAGATATATTTAGATGCGTTTAGATATGTTTAGACCCATTTATGCACGTCCAATAAATACATATTTACAAGTGCAAATAAGAATTCTTATCTTAAACTAGTCGTCTTGTATAAACCGCTTAATAAACATGTCATGTTTCCTATCGTAATTATTAAACATTTTATATCAGATTAGGCCTAAATTTGACACGATTCCATTACAAGAGACATGAAGACATGAGCACCCATCCCCAAAAATGAGTCTATAATCCCTCTTTGCGATTTTTTGCCTTTCTCTTTCTATCTCTTTCCTTGTTACTATCTCTCTCCCCCATCTCTCTCGAATGCAAGGGGATAATCGCCAAATCAATCCTAAATTTGTTATAACACGTCATATATATGTTGATCTTTCAATAAGGACACGTCAAGACTTGTTTGGAAATACAAGTCAACATGTCATTGGCATCTACATAAGACTTTTAGATATATTTTGAAAGAAGCTGAGGAAGACGAGAGATTTTGTAAATTTGTGTATTCAATTGTATCTACTGATGTACAATGCTTCTGTAATTATAATACAGAGATGAAATAATAAAGGCATGTACATATTCTGAAAGTCATAATCTAATCTCAATCTAAGATTCCTAGCTAATTTATATACAAACAAAATTGGTCGAGAATCCGAGCGAATCTTCTGGATTGATGCATATCTTCCAACACTCCCCCTCAAGCTGGTGGCTGGTAGATATCCAAGACGCCTAGCTTGCTCAGTAGATATGCATGCTGTCTTTGACATAGAGGCTTGGTGAAAATATCAGCCGGCTGCTCTGCTGTTCCAATTCCTCTAGTTTCAATTATCCCTTCTTGAATCTTGTCTCGAGTGAAATGACAATCCACTTCTATATGCTTCGTTCTTTCATGTACTATAGGATTCATTGCAAGTTTGAGTGCAGCATCGTTGTCACAGAACAACTTAGTCGGGCCTTTTAACTTTATCCCAAGATCCCCAAGTAGACCTCGTATCCATATGATCTCACAGGTGGTCTTTGCCATAGCTCGATACTCTGCTTCGGCTGAAGACAATGATACAGTAGCCTGCTTTTTGGTTTCCATGAAAGAAGAGAGTTTCCAAGTTTAATACAAAAACCTGTAATGGATCGTCGACTCATAGGGCAAGTCGCATAATCCGCGTCACAGTATGCCAACATCTCCATGTTGCAATCTCTGGATAAAAGAATCCCTAGTCCTGGACATTTCTTCAAATATTTCACAACCTTCAAAGCAGCATTTAAATGAGACAACTTTGGACTATGCATGAACTGGCTGAGAGTCTGCACTGCATATGATATGTCGGGTCTGGTCATAGTCAAGTATATCAGTTTCCCAACGAGTTTTTGATAACCTGAAGGATCATTGAGAATGGGATCATTATCCTCAGATGTTCCAGCATCATAATCCTTGGTGGTCAATTTCACGTTTTGCTCAATTGGAATGACCGATGGCTCGCATCCCGACAAACCTGCCTCTGATATAATTTCAAGCACAAATTTTCATTGACTAAGAGAAATTCCACGATCGGATCTAGCAATTTCTATCCCAAGGAAGTATTTGGGTGCCCCCAGGTCTTTAATTTGAAAAGTGAAGTGTAGATACTCCTTGAATCTATCTATTGCAGTTCTATCATTTCCCATAATGAGAATATCGTCAACATATATCATCAGATAAATAAATGACGTACCTTGATTCCATGTGAATAAGGCGTAATCATATCTGGATTGCTTGAAGCCTGTAGAGGTGAGGGCATCGGCAAATTTTGCATACCATTACCTGGATGCTTGCTTGAGGCCATAAAGGGATTTACGGAGACGACATACTCTATTCTCCCCCTGTCTCCGTAATCCTTGAGGAATATCCATGTAGATTTCCTCTTCTAAGTCTCCATGTAGAAAAGCATTATGCACGTCCATTTGATGTAATGGCCAATCGTTAATAGCTGCAACAGATAAGAAAGATCTTACCGTAACGTCTTTGGCAACCGGGGAAAATGTCTCATGGTAATCAAAACCTTCCCGTTGAGTGAACCCCTTGGCTACCAACCATGCTTTGTAACGTTTAGTCGATCCATCAGCGCAATATTTAATTTTGTAAACCCATTTGCATCCGATGGGTTTCCTATTTGATGGTAGATTGACCAAATCCCAGGTTCCATTTGCAGTCAGCGCCTGTAATTCAGCCCCCATGGCTTCTTGCCATCTTGGGTCTTTAGCTGCTTCTTCATAAGTAGATGGCTCAATATCTTCTGATATTCGACTCACACAGCATCTATGTTCCGGTGAAAGTCTATGAAACGAGACATAAGATGATATTGGGTAGTGAATACCTGGTGAGTTGAAGGATGCACAAACATAGTCTTTGGTCCACGTTGGCGGTCGTGTAGACCGACCAGATCATCGGGGAGGAGTTGTTTGAGCTGGAGTTGACGATATTTCCGTATTGCCGACTTCATTTGGAAAGTTGGCCATCACTGGAGAATTTCCTTGAACTTCATCATTTAGCTCTTCAGCAACTGCTGGTACAGAAATCTCGGGAGCCATTGGAGTAATTGGTGCTTGAGTTCCTGCCTCAAGGAAAAAATTCTCGCCCGATCTAGTTTGTCGTACATTTGCTTGATATTCTCCCACATTTTTTTGGAATCTTCCGTCGGCGGTAGACCGGCCGCGACATCTGGGGAGATGCAATTCCTGATCCATAAGCGGACGAGCTGGTTGCATTTCCTCCAGTGTCGCGCCAGTCGCTCGTCGGTCGGAACGGGACGGTTCCATCTAGGAAACCGTCCTTATCCTTTGTCACCAGTGCTCGTCTGAAATCTCGGGACCACCTGGAATAGTTCTCTGGTCCTGTTAATTGCAGGTTGATTAGCCGCAATTCTGGGCCATCGGCTGTTGATACATACAGGGGGTCTCCGGGCTCCGGTCGTCTGGTGATTGCTCCGATGGGAAACGGCAAAAAATCGGGCATGAAGTTTGGGTAGGGATTTGTCCCCGAACCCGGTCGCCCGATCCGTATTGGTGCCCCACATTGAAAACTCCCGGATAAGAATTTGTGCCTAGACCCGGTTCTCCCGACCCGCTCGTCTACTCCAACTGCGGAGGTCGGGCTTGCCCCACTTACGGCTGGTGGGCTCCTTCGGATTGGATGTGGACTCCTTGGTGCCCTACAAGGCCGGGCGATGATGTAGTTGGGCTCGTCCCAAGGTACCATGGGTAAGGTACCTTTGGAATAGTTGACCCAAGCGGGTTGCCCCGCATTAAACCGAGCTGCGTGGGTATCCATTGTATCGCCTGGGTCTGGAGTGGCTGTTGTTGTGTGTTGGCAGGTGGTGGGTTTTGGGTCTGCGACGACAATGGATGGTCTGCGATGGAGTGATCATCAGCCATTGAAGGTAAAAAAAAACTCTCTTATTTTCTTCCTCGGAGATGATTCCACTACCAGATGGCAGTTCTGTTTTGCAGGTCAAGACTTCTCTGGTGGGCAATCAGGAGCGGAAGCGAAGGATCAAGAAGCAAAAAAATCAGAAGCCAGAAGCTCTGATACCATGAAAGAAGTTGAGGAAGACGAGAGATTTTGTAAATTTGTGTATTCAATTGTATCTACTGATGTACAATGCTTCTGTAATTATAATACAGAGATGAAATAATAAAGGCATGTACATATTCTGAAAATCATAATCTAATCTCAATCTAAGATTCCTAGCTAATTTATATACAAACAAAATTGGTCGAGAATCCGAGCAAATCTTCTGGACTGATGCATATCTTCCAACATATTTAGACACGTTTATGCGCATCTAATAAATACGTACTTACAAGTACATGTGATCATTCATATCTTGAACAAGTCTTCTTGCATAACCCCATTAATAAACGTGTTATATTTTTTTATAAGATTAATAAACATGTTATATCAAATTAGACCTAAATTTGACATGATTCCATTACAAGACGACATGAAGACATGAACAGTCAACCCTAAAAATGAGTCGGAGTCCCTCCTTGCGATTCTCTGCCTTATCTTTTTAGGTCTCTCCTCGTTACTGTCTCTTTCCACCATCTCTCTCGATTGCAAGGGGATAATTATCAAATCAACTTAAATTTGTTATAACGTGTCATATATGTGATGATCTTTTAAACAGATTTCACTAATAGGGACACGTCAAGCCCTCTTTGGTAATACAGGTCAACATGTTATAGCATTAATGTAACACTTTTATATATGTATAGATGCATTTAAATATTTTTAGACACATTTATGTGCGCCCAGTAGATACATATTTACACGTATATGTGAGAATTCATATCTTAAACAAGTCATCTTGCATGACCCTCTTAATAAACATGTTGTGTTTTATGATACGTTTAATAAACATGTCATATCAAATTAGACTTAAATTTGACACGATTCAAATATGAGAGGACATGAAGACATGAACAATCAACCCAACAAATAAGTCTATAATCCCTCCTTACGATTCTCTCTCTTCTCTTTCTAGGTCTCTCCTCATTATTATCTCTCTCGGTTGAAGGTGATAATTACCAAATTAATCCCAAATTTATTATATGGATATCAATTCAATCATAAATATTTCAATATAATCTTTAATATTTACACAAAATTCAAAGATATTATTGGTTAATTGTCACAGGAAATTGTTGACGTGGTATCTAATCATCATTAACCATTTTGCGTGACTCAATTGGTGATAAAACATGTATAACTCTTGATGATATGATGCCGTTTTGCATATATTATTTTCTCTTCTTTCCTTTTCTGTGCTACTGTGTGCCTTCACGCAAATTGGCCTCGGCCGGGGCGGAATGGGCCTGGCCTGGGGTCGCTGGGATCCCTTGCAGGGGGGGTTGGTTGGTGTTACCAGATGCTTAAAAAGTCGGAGCTGAAAATAGCAAGTTCAGAATAGACAGCGAGGAGTTCTAGAACAACAGAGTTATAAATGTCATATTGCCGGCTATGTCACATAATACAGCCAGCAATGACTTGATCGCCATGTCAGCGAACCAACGATAATTGAGCAAAAGGACTATATTAAAATTATGTGCAAAGGTTTAGGAATGTCAACAAAACTAAATTATGTCTAGGACTATATATTGATATCCATATAGTAAATTTATGATTAAATTGATAAATTTCTCTGGTTGTGAGAGGCTGTGATGGTTGACATTCTAAAGCTATGACGATTGTCGCCATTCTGTCTATGGCAAATCTAGATACGGACATGACAACCACCGCACAATGGTCACCATCCTCCGGTGAAGGCCACAGCAGCCACCACCATATCATGCGCAAAGTCTCCATGAAGTGCTCAAAGGAGCCTCTTGCTACGACTATGCACAAAGTCCTCATGAAGTGGTCA
Organism: Eucalyptus leucophloia subsp. euroa; assembly: GCA_017140325.1. Taxonomy (NCBI): domain Eukaryota; kingdom Viridiplantae; phylum Streptophyta; class Magnoliopsida; order Myrtales; family Myrtaceae; genus Eucalyptus; species Eucalyptus leucophloia. The sequence continues at coordinate 17,654,330 of CM029476.1, read as the reverse complement.
AAGCGTGGATTGTCCATTTTTTTTTGACTCGTTGATTAAATTATGTCACGCCCCAATCCTCGAGCGTGTGGCATCCTTCAATCTTTGCGGTCATGGAATTGCAACGTCTCAAGACGCATCGCCGACCAATTCATTTTATCTTTTGATTATACGCAAGCGGAAGCAGAACAAACATCTCTCAACCATTAACAAACAATAGGGATAGTAAAAGGTATACATCAGAACATCAAACAAAATACTTCCTTTACGAATTTGTTGTTAACCCTAGGAAGTTTAGTGATTACAAGCCTTTACACCGGCAACTTCCAACCAACTAACAAAATCAACAATGGATCAAGGTTAATCTAAATTTCACTAACGCCGGGCCAAACTCTCGTCTCCAATGTAACCTCGAACCGAACATGATGGTTCTCTATACTACGGGCCTAAAAAAGGTTAAACACGATGGGATGAGATATCAATATCTTAGTGAGTGAACTCCCTAGACCTCGCACAGGGAAGTCATTCACCTTGGAAATGCCCTGAACGTGCAAGTTATCTATCGACGGCAGATTAATAGCAAAGCAACCTCTACTTTGCCTTAACTATAATATGAATCGTTATCCCACTTCCTCAAAGCAAGCAATATGAGCATATAAACAATTCCATTAAACACCTCATACACTTAGGAGCCAAACATAATAACATGCAATATAACATAGTCATGCAGCCATGCCATGCAATAAGCTAGACCTGCTCATATATTAATCTCATATCACACGTGTGCCGACTATAGCATCACTTCTCAAAACATGCATTCATGCACTCATGCACATTTCACACAACCATGTCCAGATTAATTCAAGCACTTGTGCACTTTTCACACAACCATGTCCATATTAAGTCAAGCACTTATGCACTTTTCACACAACCATGTCCAGATTATTATGGCCACTCAGGACCCAAGGCTAACCCAAAGGTTTGCAATCATCCGGCAAAACCGGGTATCGTCCAGCCTCATCTGGCACCGCATCATCCCATGCATGCATATGCCTCAGGATAGCATTCCAATAAGGAGCTTCGTTCCGAAATCCATCCGCAAATGACATCGCGTTGACTTGGGGGCATCCAAACTTAATCGGGTATCATCCTATATAATCATACGCATCAGAACAGAGCCATCACCCCGTATAATCATATGCATCAGGGTATTTAGGTGATCACACGAGCATACATTCATCCCGCATAATCATACGCATTAGGGTATTTGAGTGATCACATGAGCATACAACACTCCAAACTTAATTAGGCGTCGTCCCACATAATCATACGCATCGGGGTATTTAAGTAATCACACGAGCACACAACACTTCAAATTTAATTAGGTAATGTCCCGCATAATCATACGCATCAAGACGGAGCTATCACTCCGCATAATCATATGCATCAAGTATTTAGGTGATCACACAAGCATACATCACTTTAAGCTCATTTCATGTCTTTCTCATTAATTGATGGAAGAGTGTGTAATGCTCATTCAATATGCGACAACTTTAATTACATACAACCATATCATGTTATCCTGCCATGTGATCACATCCCAATCATGCATTTGTCAAATTAATCACACTTTTATCTCATGGCATATTATCTCATAACAGTGCTTTAAACACTTCATCATACTATCTTTTCACATATTCATACATACGCTCTAATTAGTCACATGCCATCATGTTATACTTGTATCTCATATCATATCACCCAAGTACATTGCTTGAACACTTCAACAGGCTATCTTTCCACATATCTCACATGCTTATTAATTGGCTAGAATCAGCGAATACCATAACCTTTATTATTTTCTCATTCTAATAGGTACATAAGTATGCACTATATTGAACTTTAGCGACCAACAATACATCAATCAAATTAGGACTCATGGCATATAGAACTCTCATCAAGGTAAGATAAATCATTACAATTGTGTATAAGTTATCAGAATAATCTATCACATGCCTTCATAACCTATACAATGACTTATTTCACATTATTATAAAATGTCATCATAACTAACACTCATCACATATCACAACAAAATAACTTATCACATCTCCACTTATAACATTTCAATAACTTATCGGATATTAGAAAGTCTTATCACAATAACCTATCATAGTCTACGATATTCTATCAAGATAACCTATTGGAAACACATGATAACCTATCACGATAACCTATCGGCAAAGCATGATAACCTATCCCGATGACCTATCGGCAAAGCATGATAACCTATTTAAACCCTATGATCACTTATCATGCAAAACCCACTTATCACATCAACAAAACATCATTTAACCTTATTCTAGCCATAAACTAACCCCAAAATACAATAACAGCCCTATTCGAGGGCTAGAAAGCCACTCACTCCTAATTCCAAGCTCAACAAGTGACAACAAAGGTGCGACAAGAGTTGGATGATCTTTGTGGCACTTGGGGTGGCTGATTGGCAATCGATAGCCCACGGAAAGGCTAGAACAACCAAGGAATAGCAGCACATGACTTGAGGGAGGTCCAAAGCAATGGCTTGGGACTCGTCGCCAACACGGGAATGACGGCACGGTGAGATCTTGCGGCAAGGGTAGCCCGGAGAGTTGAATGGTGGATGGTGGCTCATGGCCACACAACCAAGAGGAAAACAAGAGAGAAATGGGTCTGAGATGAGGGAAAGTGATGGAGCAAATTCATCCAAATGAGGGGTAGAGAGAGAAAGTGAGAGAAATGATGGACAAAGAGGAAACTTAGGGAAGAAGTTGGCCATTCAATGCCCCTTGACTTATTTTCCTAACTTGGGGAGCAAGAACACATCTTGGCCCTCCATTCCAACTTGGGAAGCAAAGAATAAATCATATCCCTCCATCTTGCCACAAAAGTCAAAGCCTTCTAAAAGCTAGGTTACTATTCGCGCACTATTCACGTAGGATACTATTCACACGCATGGGCCAGGTCCAAGATGACCCAATTGTTTTAATGGACTTGGCCTTGGGCTTGGGCTTAGTTAATCCAATTTAGGCCTAAACAAGCTTAATGGGCCTAAAAGGGCAAAATTGTAATTTTCATCTATTTGGGTCCTTGTGGATGAAATTTAAAGGGAAAGTGGCCCATTGGGCCTTTCCAAATTCGTGGCCCCCCATTGGGCTTCTAATTTCTGGCCAAATTCCACTTATCCAAAATTTTAGGGTTTACCGATAAATAAGGAATTTGATTAAGTAATGTCCCTCATCGATCCTTATGATTGAATTGTTAATCCATGGTTAAGTTCTCTAGTCATGTGTATTAAAATCCTAAATTGCCTTTCCCAATAGGTTTAATACTCTTGAATGGCTCCCAAACCAATTCAAAGTCTAATTCTACTAATTGCGCATTGATAGAAGTAAAACCCCTTTATCATATCCTTCCTAAAAAAGGTAGAATTTTGAGGATGTCACAATTTAGGTTTGCAGAAATTAACTCGGACATTACTAAAACTATACGAGGGAAAAGAAAAAAAAAAAACAAACACCACAATTTTGCAATAATCTATTATGAGGATATTGTCCTTCTTCATTTAGATACAAGCCTTTTCTTCTCAAGCATCCATGTAAGAAGAAAATGCGTTTTAATATTCACATGGTCCTTAAACCTTTTTTTTTAATATTTAATGTGATTCCTGAATTCATTTTTTCTTTTTAATTTAATTCCGAAACTTTGATTAATCCACTCAATGTATTGCTTTTGTTAAGTGTATCGCCACGTCACCTTTATTTTTCAAAGGTGCACTGCCACGTCAGTCTTTAGTGAACCAAAATAATGATGTGGATTGCAGTGCCATTTTCCTAAATCAACCAATCTGTTTTAACCGTATGTATGCCATGTGGACGCCATAATGGAAATCTAATATCAGGTTATAATAGTTGCAACAAATAATTGCATTGGAAGTTCTAACAAAAGGACTAAATTGAGCAGATTTTCCAAAAAATCACGGAGTAGATTGAACAATATTAAGTTCCGGGACGTACAAACCATATGTATGCCATGGGGATGATAATATGGCAAGTCTAACTTCAACTTAAGAGAAATTATAGTCACTTGAGCTAATGGCATTATAAATTTAAAATGACTATATTGAGTAGATTTTTTAGAATTCACGGACTAGATTTAATAAAATTAAGTTGATTGACCACTTTGAATATTGAAGAGAAGTTCTTGAACCATCTATATCATTATCCAAATTTTGAAAAAGAGAAAGCCCCGGTTGATTTGGCATACTAATTAGAGCAAGGATTAAGTACAGTATTTTATCGTGAAAATGTTTGATGAATATGAATTTGCCATTGTTGAAGGCACATTTCTAATATAATTCTATCAAATAAATAAAAGTGAATACATAAACAAAAAGGCATATGGTTTTGCTCAACCAAAATGTCAAATTTACCACTTCGATAATAAAGTAATACATTGTAAATGCCTGAACGTTTACTCATGATTTTTATGAATGCCTGAACTTTCTTCCTATTCAAATGTGTACCTCAACTTTCAATATCGGTCTGATGTGACGCTTTCGTTGAATGGAGCGCCACATTACGCGTTTCATATCAACGAATATTGCCAAACTCAAAATTGATTTTAAAAAAAAAAAAATCATGACACGGACCTTCTAGTCAACTTTCATCTCGATTGGCAACCTTTTTCTTTCCTTTTCTTTCCTAATCATAATCCCCCCGCACCTATTCCTTCCCTCCTCTGAGTTGGCCATCACCGTCGTGGTAGCTAGCAGAGTTAGCTGCACCCTACCACCATCGCCATCAATGCCACCACACCAGCATCAGAAGAAGGTAAACCATTCACGTACGAATAGAGAATTCATAGAGAAGAACTTATATTGGTATTTCAATTTCAATTCAAACATGGATTTGATTAACATTTTATGTTTTGAGAAATATTTATCATCCGAAAATAGAAAAACATGAAAAAATCCAAGCGACTCTTTCTTAGAGGAATTATTTCATTGTGGCTTGACTCCAAATGATTTCCATCAAATAAAATCGAATTTGAGGCCGTGAGTTTTTCTGAGGCACGAGATTCCGGTCGTCTTCACTACTACTCGATCAAGTTATTATTGTAGGGAATTATTTATTATTTAGTGTTTGCTGTCCACGTGCACCATTTCATAAATAAAAAGACCGAGCGTTCGCGAATTTCCAGCCCATCACACGTTTGTTTTGTGGTTCTTTTTTCCTACTCACATGGGTATCTCTAATTGGATGATGTTGGTAAGGCAAAGCTGATTTAGATAATGTATCTACTATCATAAATTAGGCTTAAGAGTCCTCTAATAAGCACTAGATTTCTTTAGATCAGCATCGTCATCAAGAATGAAATTCACGTGCAGATTGGTTGGCTAATTATGCATACTTCAAATGACTACGAAACGGGAACATTATCGAAAAAGTTTAAAATATTGCAATTGTGTTAATTCAATCCTAAACTTTTTTTTTTTTTGGGGGGGGGGAATCAATTCTAAACCTTTTACATAATGCCAATTCAATCCACATAATGCCAATTCAATCCACTTGGCCAATTTTGATCGGACGGCACTGACATGAACAACAATTGTCATATGTGGCACCACTAGTGTTGATGTGAAATTTTTTTAATAACATTTGAATATTAATTTATTTATTTTTCTTTTCTTTTCCCTTTTTTTTTCCTTCATTCTTCCTCCAACTAGTCACTAACTCAGTGACTAACTAGAGGCAAGGCTGATGAGGGACCTCGCTAGCCTCAAGCAAGTCTTGCGTAGCCCATAGTGAGGCTCAAATCCTCGCCAAAGGCCACAAGGGTGGCCTTGCCCTGTGCCACTCACTAGGCTTATGAGGCTCGCCTCTCCAACCATGGGCAAGGTCGTGCCTAGCGAAGGCAAGCTAGGCAAGGCTGCCCTCACAGCCTTTGTTGAGGCTTGAGCCTCGCCAAGGGCAAGCAAAGCTCACCTTAGGTCAACCTTACTGGCCCTCACCTCTAAACAATTGTCGAACCAACAATTAGCAAGAGAAATAAGAGAAGAAAAGAGAAAAAAGGAAAAAAAAAGAATAAACAAATAAATAATTTGAAAAATATTAAAATATTATTAAAATTTGTCCATATTAATGATAGTGGTGCCACATAGAATTAATCGACATCCATGTTAGCGCCAATTAGCCAAAATTAGCCGAACAGATACAATTAGCATAAATGCAAGGTTTTGGACTCAATTAACACAAAAAAAAAAAAGATTTAAGATTGAATTGGTACAATTATAATAGGTTTAGGACTTCTTTAGTAATTTTCCCACCAAAAAACTTCTCTTAGATCATCTCATCCTTTAAATTAAGTCGTTTTCAATATCTGCTCAAGAAAGATTGTTCATTCCAAACTCTTTTTTAATTTTTATCATTTGTTGGGCTTCAACGTCCATTCTCCGATGCATGGGTTTTTGGATGGCGATGAGGCAAACACCCATGTCTCATTTATGGATGAAGTGGGATAAAGATAGATATGGTGAGCCTTGCCTCGTGACCCCACCTTGCTTGGCTCCACAATCTTCGTTTGATGAATTCTCATCCCTTAGTTTCTTTAGATATTTTGATAAATTTTGATATAATATATATTTTGAAAAAATTATCAAATCATTCCTAAACCTATCATATGATGTCAAATTGTCAATTTAGTTATGGATTTTTCAATTTTTTTCCAATGTAGTCCTAAATTTTTGCATAGAATTTCGGTTTTTTCGTCAAAAAATGCTAACATGATGGTCCACTCAATGCCAATCGTCATTTGTGGCACAGCCAACGTCTAAAGTGAATAACTTTAAAGCTCTGTTTATTTTGCATAAATAAATGATTTGAAAAAAATATTTTTCTCAAAATGATCGTCTGTATCATTAGGAATAGTTAATTAATAAAAAAATTTATTATCAACAACAATTTATATTTAAACATTTTCGTGGACAATAAAAATATTTTGCATTCATTCATTTTATAAGTGATACAAGTGATTGTTTTCAGAAATACAACTTCCCGATTACTCATTTTCCATGACAGAAATGAAGCCCGAGTAAAATGACATCACTCTACTCGATATATTAATTTTCTCAGATTTTTTCCCCTTTATTACTGTTCACCTTCTTTCTCTCCTCCCCCTCTTTCTTATTGTTCATTTCGTCTCGCTCAAGCTAGGAGGCGCTATGGTCGAGCTCAAGGGTTTGCGTCCTCTACCGAGCACGTCAGTTCTAGTACAGATGGCGACCTCCCTCGGCAGGAAGCCGCGCCCGGCCGCAAGCCGGAGCTTGTGACCTCCATTTTGGCTGTGAGCTGGAGCCGGAGCCCGAGTCCCTACGCAACCCGTAACAGTCGGCCAAGAGGTTAACAGCGGCCCTCGATACCTACGCTGGCCAAGTCAGGTCTCGGCTAACCCGTTTGGATCTCAGGACCTCACCTGTCCCTATCGCCACACTTCCTAAGCATCATTCAGGATAGATTCGGAAACTTGAGAACTAAGTTCTAACACATGCAAGTTTAATTCTAAGTTTCAAGCGAAATCGGGAACATAGAAGTTAGAGCAAGTTTTTGTGTTTTTCTTGTTTTATATCTCCACGCGATCTTATGGTATTTCATAGAGTCCAATAATAAGTATGTAATCTAAAACTATTAGTTTGAATTTTTATTTACAACAATATATATTACTGAAACTTTTACTTTATTAAAATTTTATAATCTTTATTTGTTTAAATATGAATTATAATCAATAAATTGTAGTAAATTGTGGTCATTCGTTTAATTAAAAGTACTGAGTGAAACCTAGAAAAATCATGAAACCTATCACTGGAGGATAGGTTCCAGGTTCCTCAACATGCGGTCTACATTCAAGGTTCAATAATTAGAGAGTAGATACTATGAATCTGGATGGAACCTAAATTTGTTTGCCTTTATCGTCAACGGCAACGAGGAGCAACTACGACTTGCGTTGCACTTCAGATGGCCGATTGTTGGTGTCTGAGTGATCTGCAGACATGGCTTCAACGCTTTGGGAAGATGAATAGTAACCAAAAAATTGAAAAAGAGAAAAAGATATAAAAAAATCAGAAAATTTTAAAAAATATGTAAAACAGCATAATTTTGATTGAGTTCTTTCACGTCACACGATCATGCTACATAAAATAGTCGACTAATTAGACTGACATGCTAATGTTTCTGGCAAAATTGACTAGAAGAAATTATATTGAAATTTCATGTAAAAAGCTCCAACTACATTAACAAATCTAAACAGTCTAGAATTAAACTCACATCGGTGCTATAATTTGAAATTGACTTGGTACCTTTCCTCTTTCTTTTTGCCTCTTCATTTCTTATTCAAATCACAAATGCTTCCACTACCCATGAAGTTGGAGATGGGGTAGATAAACTTTCCTCGCATGAGGAACGGGAACAAGGACGTAGATGCGAACTCTAATACCCGTCTTAGCCCCCATTGCCGCCCCAACTCTTAAGCCGGTTGGTTGAAATCAGCATATCCGTCATAGCCGGCACTCCCAACCAATGTGGGAGACTAATGTCCCAAAGATTAACAATTTAAAAATCAAAGCTCTGGTGATGAAATTTCTTGTTGGCTCTAAGACACATCAGCTCCAATTAGCCGAATTGGAAGTCGAAAGGGATTTACTTTGGAAAACTATCCAAGTTTGGGTATTCGATTGGGTAAATTCAAAGTCGAAGGACTTGATTGCAGATGACGCGCATGTTTAAAAAGCTAAAATGGAGTATTGCCTTTCAGATAAATATTTAAAAATTATATATATATATTGTGTTAAGGAAAGGAGGAGCTCAAAAGTACATTCAAATCTCATTTTTTACTCAAAAAATCCTTGGAAAAATTAAAGGTAAAATAAAAAAGAAAAATTAATTCACACACACTTAAAAGGGTGTTCGGTTGACTCTTGTTTCGCCATGCCCAAATATAAAAGAGGTTTCGCAATTAAAATTGTAAATATTGTGTTCTGAAAAATATGACAAAAGAGGTGAACTTTAATTGTGAACATTGATATATATTATAGACCTGAGATGTTCATTAGTGAATGCCACTTCGGTTCCAATATGTTAGACCCAAAGCTGAGAGCTAATATTGGAAGTTATCTCAAATTCACTTTCGTGTTTTCATTTGCTTATCTCACAAAGCCGCTCGCGAGAATGGCTATTTCTTCATACTATGTATAATAGCCATTTCATTGTTCGGTTTAAAAAAATTAAAGTAAAAATAGCCATTTGACTGGAATAGCTATCATATAGAGCAGGAATAGTTATTCCACGCGACTAAGAATAGCTTTAATTTTGGGAAAATGACACAGTCCCTAAATTTTCGCCTAATATGCAATTTGGTCCATAAACTTTTAATTTGGTCAATGTAACCTCTAGACTTTTGGTGCATGTTCAATACAATCCTTGAACCATATGAAAAAATTCAATATAGTCCTTTCATTAATTCAAGATCAGTGAGTACATTGAATGTATACAGCTCATAGACTATATTAAAAATATACCAAAAGTTCAAGGATTACATTAAGTTCGGGGATCACATCTCATATCGGATGAAAGTTCAGGAATCACAATGAAGAAATTAAAAATTTATGAATCAAATTACACAATAGGACAAAAGTTCAATGACCGTTTGTGTCATTATCCCTTTGGTTCTTTACTTCACAACAACCTTGAAATAACTATAACTAGATAAAACTTACAGCCACTTTAAACTAAAATTATTTAACAGAATTTGAATTATCAACTTAATATAAGTTATATTATAAATATAGTTTGTAATTATGAAGTAACTAATCATAATAATAGTTATCAAAATTTAGTTTGTGATAATTGTTAATAATTATTATGTAATCTTTAAAGAAAATTATTATTGATTATAGTTGCGAAATTTGATAACCCTAGGATTTTCAAGTTCTCATTTATATTCATGGTAAATGGGAAGTAATAATATTGTTTATAGTGTAAATTTTTTTTAAATACAATAAATAATAGGAAGTTGACACTAGAAGTGTCATGACTTTCCTAAATTGCTCACTTTAGAACAACCAAAACTTTTCCAACGATTACTTGAATGTCATTTAGTAAAATATAAACAATCACTTCAATACTACTAATGATTCAAACAATTGGAAGATCCGAGATAACATTATTTAAAAATTAAGGATCCGATGTAACTTGGCACCAAAATAGAGTCGGCAAAATAAGAGCTAAACAACGTGGTCTATCATATACATGTTTGCCCCCAGTTGTCCTCACTTATTGGGCAATTTACACCACAACATCCAAACCGAAGGAAAAGCCAATTTCCCCCGAATCCTTCGCTCTCTCCCCTTCATCTTTAGTCACCGTCGGCCTCTATCCCGGGCCCCATAGCGTGGACCACCGTTGAAAACTCCCGATCCCCGTGCAATTGGCCCGAGCGTCACCCATCAGCCAGCCCACGATTCGTGTCCTTGTCTCTCTCCTCCAGGGTGCGACCACTGCAGATGGCGTCGCTGGAGCCTGGCCATGGGCAAAACCAAATCGAAGGTTGCCCGTGGCTAGTAAACCTGGATCTGGGCTCGGCGACGTCGAACCTGACATCCTGAGCCGAGGTCCGACGCGCGATGCACGAGGACAGAGTGTAGGGCTTGTTGGCTTGGGGATCGATGCTCAAGGCTACGCCTGGTGGCTCGTTGCCGAGCTTGCGACAACAGCGGGAGCGGCGACGAGGCAGGGAGCTGTAGTGTTCAAAATGCTTGGCTGGAGATTCATGACCTTTAATTCTCTACGTGCGACTAAGTCAACATCATTCAACTCTTCCTCTGTCAAATTTCATGGAGTCGGTGTCCTTCGAGTACGATGAGAATTACCTTTCTTGCAGTAGATGATATGTGAGCCCCTCCTCTCGCTCCTTCTCAGTGCTCACGTCACGAACTTTACCAAGAAATTGGAACTGACTGCTCATTGGGAGTCGAACGCATTAAGGCTAAGGTTACATTTTTTCGAATCGGTTTAGCCTAAATTCCTCACGCAAGTCCACGTTACATTTTTTCGAATCGGTTTAGCCTAACTTCCTTACATTTTTTTGAATCAGTTTAGCCTAACTTCCTTAGCCGCAGAATGACCCGTGCGGCACTTGGCGAGTGGAAGTTGCCAATCCAGCTTTTCTTCTATAGTTATTTCAGAGAACAATATAACGAATAGCTTCTTTGTACGAGATTATACCACGTCTAATTTCGCTCGAATGTCTAATCCATCAAATGACACAACAGATCTCTTTATGCTTAACAATTGATTTTAGCCTGCCATGGCCTTATCAAGAGAGTGGTATTAGCAACTAAACTATATCCAACAAAAGTACAATTGTCACTCTTTAACCATTTTTTCCGCCCTTTCTAACTAGTTATTATTTGCTTTACTTTTTTATATATATATATATACTTTCAAGGTGTATTTGTTTCAAGAAATATTTCATAATTAAGAAAAATATTTCGAGGAATCATTTTTTAGAAAAATATTTTCCCCATTTTCAGGTTAGAGAAATTCATTTTCCTAACCTTGAGCTTGCATTTTTTTTTTCTTACTTTAAATGGTTTTCCATTGACTAATCATTTTTAGCATAACAAACACAGGAAAATCTAAAAAATTAGTTTCAAAAAAAAAATTTCACTCAAATAAACATATTATTAATTTTGAGTATTCTCATATTGTTAGATTTGACTTCTTTTTACGATTTTAGTGCTTGATTGAAATCTTTCTTGTAGAGCATAAGTTCAATTGCGGATTTCTCCCAAGCCGCTTAGTTCCGCCATTTCATGTTGTCGTAATTCTTTTTCCTATTTTCGTGTTCACTTTTTGTTAGGTTGACATCGCTTTAAAAGAAGGCCATTGTAACCGAAGATGAAAATGTATTCTCTTAAAACCCATAAAGGTCCAATCTGATTGAACTTTAATTTTTTAAACCCACTTTCACCGGGTCCTTTAAATGTTTAAACTTCTCACATGGACTCTGAATCTAAAGAGTTGAGTCAAATAATGGATTTACAACCCATTTCAACACCTCTACACAGAAGAACTCAATAAACAGATTACTAGTCGTTGCATATATTAAAATTTCTATTTCAAGAGGAGTATGGATATTTGTACAAACACAAGGAGCCTATGAAGAGGAGAGCCAAATACCCGAATTTGGTTATTCCATTAATGGATGATTAATTGTCACTCCAAAGTCCCAAGTAGATCCTTCATAATGTGAATAGGACTCTCCATTAGCGCGAATACTGAAAAGGTCCTTCACTTTATTCCATCATAAATAGAACGACTCTTCCTAGGCAGTTTTCCCTGTGATTCCACTTCTCCTTCAAGCATCATCCTAGTTATCAGAATATTAAAAGATAGGAAAAAAAAAAAACACAAAACAGAAGATCAATGCAAGCTGCCATTTTAAGTACAGTATCCTATGCAGACTATGTTGTAGTGCTGAAACTCCTACTAGCATCTGCTTGTTCCTAATTTTTCTAGATTCTATTGCAATTCCTGCGGTGTCATTGTGGTCAAGTTATTTCATTTCGCTAACTACAGAGCTCGTGTCTAGCGTTGCGATGTTTCAAACTAATAGTGTCGGCACCCGTATGATGTTCGCGCTTCTCCATGTTCTTTTCTCCAATGTTCGTATCAAACTCCGATGATTTTCTCGCGTCGTTTTCACCCACCAACCAGCCAATCCCGTTTCTCGATCCATCTGAATATGGATAATAATGATAATGATGATGTAACAAGTGGAGACTTTGAGGAGATGGAGCCATGCGCTCCTGTGAGCTTTCTTTCTGTTGGGTAATACAAGTTGCCGAGAGGAGGAAAGGAACAAGAAAAGAGAGGAAGAAAAGAGAGGACATTAGCTGGAACCAAAGTTATTCTCTGCTCTCGAGGTGACCCAAGAACCATCAATAATGCGCCTCACAAAAAGGGGGGACGAAAGATAATAAATTGGGCTAGTGGGAAATGGAGAATGTGCCAAATAGGGATTGCTTTTATTATTATTTCTGCAACTCTCGTGCAAAGTGTCGTAATTTTACAGGATGGTTACCATGAGCAAGGACAAAGAGATTGGCCCCCACCCCCGAAAACTGTGGCGGAGCCCCCCAAAATTGTCCAAAAGGAATCTCCACGGTGGAGTTGCAGATGATGAAAGTGATTGCATTATGGCATTTCTCAGATCCTTTTCACTAGTCAGCAGCATCTGACGTGCAGCGCATGGCACTTGGAAGCTTCTTCTGTGTTGGGCCCAACTTCCTTGACATTCGTCCCGTTTAAATTTTTGATGATACATGGGAATGGATAGGTCGATTCGTGCTATCGCCGTCAGACATCGTCGTCCTCGGTCACCGCATTTATGGAGTACTAGGCTGTCTTGTAGCTCAAGGTGGGGAAGGCACTGTGGAGATGCTCCTCCCCGAAGTTAAGTGCATGCGGACTCATCAACAGCTAAGAAGGCTGTACCAATGTCCGGGAAAAGTAAATTCACGGGAAAGGTTTCGAAGTTCGCTTCCTGCCATATCCTAGGTTAATAAGTGCCCTGAGCCATTAGGCGTTCTCCCTTATATCGCCCCCCATCTCTTGAAAAGTCTTTGCAAAACTTAAATTTGTCCACGTTATGAGATCAAACGTGTTTACATCACAATATCTCCTTTACGACCATTCCATTCAACCTTCCTTTGGTGTTAAGGTTTAGGATGTTTTTCGCCCATCAATTGATAGCTTGGTATTTTGGAATAAACAATCGATTGCATATTCAATTTTTACTAGGGGTGATCGCTTTCCAAATAGTCCAATTTTTGCCTAGGAATCGGAAATCAGACCAAACCTGTCCAATTCCCAGGTGAGTAAAATTTCCATTGAGATCAATTGCATCAAAGTCTGAAAAGTGGCACTTTCCTAGAAAGCCAAGGGGAAAATTTTCCCTTGCCTATCCTCAAAGACCCAATATCAATCAATACCGACACTTTTATCAACAACTACCTCTTCCACTCCATCTTATATAAACAGAAACCTCTATAAAATCCTTCAAACTTGTCCTCTAAGTGAAGAAATGATGTGGAAGTACATAGTTGAGGGCTTCATGCACTTCTCAAAATGTGAAGGAATAAAGGATTATGTTTAGTTATTTTACAAACTTGTGATAAAATTAGGAAAAAAAAAATAATCGGTCCTATCCCGATAGATAGTTTCAATACTGAAACTGTTCTTACTTTGGACAGTTTCTTTTACTCACCCCTAACTTTAATGCAGCATCGTATCGAAGAATCACCACTTCCATTTCTCACGTGGGAAATCTCCTCTATTAACCCACCTAGAGTTTCAAAAATTCATCCCCTTGCATTTCCCGTTCTTTATCTAATAATTTTCTGAGCCTCTGACATGAACGGTGCACGCCCAACTTCATCTCCCTGGAGGGGCAAATTATTGCCGCCCACTTTATCACCTGAAGACAAATTAGGTACTGGCCATCATAGGAAAAAGGATGAGAGCCACCCAAAGATTCAAGGTGTGTTGACCCGAAGTTTGGACACCTTCGACGGTGGCTCAAGTCGCATCTCCATCGCTGTCGCTTTAATGAATCATCGACCGATTTACAAAATTGATTGACCGAGTAACGTATTAGACCAGCGAGCAAGCTCTTAAACTAATTGGTCATATGCAAGAATCAATTATAGCCGGCATATCGGTTTAGCATCTTTGTTAGCAATATAATGAGCCCAAAGTCTACCCTAATTGATCCGAAACTAAACACCGCCGTAGCCATCCATGAGCCACTTGCCTTGCCCGCCTTTTGTCGTCTTCTTCTTCTCACCACCAACCCACTTACACACACGTGCCAACCAGAAAGACGTAAAACGAGGGGAGAGAAAACCAAAATAAAATTATTGTGGACCAGTCGGGAATCATCGTGGAAACTAACATATATGCCTAATAAAAAGAAAAGGAAAATAACAATTTTTGGATTTGAAATCATGAGCACTTTTTCGCATATGAAAAGGTAGTGTGGAGTCCAGCCTAGTCAGCAATACGAAAAGAAATATTTTTGACATTACCAAAAAAAAAAAAAAACTATAGTACTTACGTTCGATCTACTATAAAGCCAGAAAAAATTAAGTCAGTCACTCTTTCAAACAAGGAAGGACTTGTTAGTGTTATGTCGCAATCGCGCTCGCCATTGCTCATCCTTTTTGAAGACTTTTCAGATTGGATGAGCAGATAATTGCTCTCCTCTCACTTCGTTGCACATTGGAATTACATTTTTTTCAACGTTAGCCGTGACATGACGTGTTTTAAAATAAGTGATCAAAATAAGATATCTCAAAATCATACCACGTTAAAGCTAGGCAGATGAAATATTATGATGTGTTAACACTGCTCTTGAAATTGTAGTTGTTACGACAGAATTATCTAATAAGTAAAATGAGATCATACATATATAAGGCGACACGTAAGATTTGACGAATGGGAAATTGAATATGCAAAATAAACTTGAGGGGAAATTGATCTTGATTCCAAGTTAGAAAAATTTAATCTAATAGATTAAAATAATAAATAAACCGGTAGATCAATCATTTGTAATTATTTAATGATATGAAGTGTGCTGGTGACATTTCGATTTTTGCATTGCTTTGTCGTTAACTTTAGCTTATCTCCAAGGGCAATATCTTGAATTCGAAGCCATTAACGTACGCAGCAAGTCAAGCTTTTTGTTTGGTTCACTTCCCATTTACAATTTCTTATAATTATATTTAGAAACCTAAGAACACTAAATTATGCATGAAGAATCGAAAAAATAAAAGTCAAAGCTTCTTCTTTGGTTCGTTACCCATTTACCGTTTTATTTAATTATATTTAGAAGCCTTAGAACACTAAAATATGCATGAAGGGTGGAAAAAAAAAAATTAAAATTTGCCCAAAGGGTCTTTCTTCTCTTTCCCATTGTCACATCTTCTGATTTTCAGGAGCGGCTCTACAATCAATTGAAGATTCAGCCAAAAAATAAAAGTGGAAACTCACTAATATATATTTACACCTTCCAAAACCTACAGATATTTTCAAAAATGCCCCTACTCGGGGATCGCACTCAACATCGCCTTCCTCCTCCCACCCCGACCGCCCCTCCTGCCGCCGCCGCTTGCTGCAGCCGCCGCGGCATCCCTATAGCTATTCGTCTCCTCGTCGGAGAACCACGCCGGCGACACCGACTTCCGGCGGCACCCGCATTTGTCGCCGCCGCTCCTCATGAGGGCGGAGCTGGCCTTGACGGCGAGCGCGGCCATCTCCTCGGCCTGCAGGGGCCGCTTCAGGCGGCTGAGGGGCAGGGCGAAGTAGAGGCGGCCGGGGAGGAGCTCGTCGTCGGCGTCGACGGCGGAGACGACGTCGTCGAACTCCATCTCGTCGGAGTTGCAGATGAAGCAGTCGCGGTTCTTCTGGAGGACGTAGGAGGCCTTGACCGGGTACGAGAACTCCTGGAGCCTCCCGTCCATGAGGATGAGCTTGGCCGTCGCAACGGTGGTGGATTCGCAGGAACTGCAGATACCCATTGACGGTTTACGTCTCCTCTCGAGCCTCGCCGGGTCAAATGGGCGACGGAGAGAGAGAGCAAGCTCTGCAAATGAGCTGTTCAAGAGAGAGAGAGAAGAGAAGGTAGAGGATGGAGCGAAGGTGGAGGGCTTAGACAATGTATAAATAGGGAGATATTGGGACAGGGACGCCACGTCGGACCTTTTTGACGCATTGTTTTGACATTTAATGTTTCTGGGGCAGACTTGTGACGATCTGTGCGAGGGCGAGACAGGCTGGGAGAGATGGATGACAGCCTGTAATGTGCGCCCCTCCTTCCTTCGAACACTCATGGGTAATGATGCCCTCTCTCTCTCTAAAAGTTACGTCAGGAGGGGCTTTATTAGGAAGTGGGAACCACCGCTAAGACCTAATTATAAGACCGGCTTGTTTCATCTTTACTTAAACGTGCCATTTCACTGTAAGCATACCGAATCGAACCCCCTAAAATCTTTTCGGAGAATAACTTATGACCATATCACTAATCAGGGGTGAACCTCTACATGGACCACCATCGTGTGAAATATTTGCAAAAAATTGCTAAAGGTTGACCCTTTTTTAGTAAATATAGAGAAACAATATGATGGAGAAAGAGTTTTTTTTAGTCCTCGTAGAAAAACAATGCACAAGTGTGATCATATTGCGCAACTAAAAAGGTGAGGCAATTGATTGAATTCATCAATAGCTCGCTAACACATCGCATGAAATGCATATTACCTAATATATGTTCTGATTGAAAGATAATTAAAAAAAATCATCTAACTATAACAAATTGACTATGGGTTAATGATTTTGACACATTTCGACTTAGGAGGAAGGACTAACAAGTTAAAAGCCATGGAATTGATTAATCACTAAAGGGTTTTGAAACATTGGAAGTGTGTGTACATACATTTCTCACATGTTACACGAAATGAACTACGATGCATATGACTAGGTTCACCATACATATACCCCACATTGCTTTTTGGGGATCATTAGTCCATGATTACAAGATTCATGCACTGACAATGGGCATCAACCTTCGATTACTTTTGCGTTTAAATGCCTCGGTTCCTTTTCTCTTTTATGCCTTTTGGTCCGATTTATAAATGCCGGTTTCCAAAAAGGAACTCGTGACTTTAGTCAAGGCAAAAAAGAAATGTACAAAAATTAGAATAAATAATTTAGTGAGAGAGAGAGAGAGAGAGAGCTAGTGAGACTGCATTTATACGGAGGATACCTAATACCCAACTTTAAATCGAATAATTGCATCTTCGAAATCTCGGCGAACTGTGCAAAAGTGCTCCCCAAAAAAAGCGAATCCCCAAGCGCGACCACGAAAGGGACGGATCGAAAGTTGGTTCAGCTGCATGCGGGTGTTGTGCTTTAGTGGGATTGAACTAACCTTCTTTTTCCGCGTTTGGTTCGCACGCAAAGTGCTCGAGTTCGACGAACGGGTGACGTGTCCGAAAGCTAGCCGAGGTAGGACGACGTGGACATTGGCTATGAATCTTTGTACGTCGAGAGTAGGAAACGTGGCGAAATTTGGAAAGGAGTAAGCAACCCTGCGAGGGTGAATCGAGGGGACACGTGGGCGACGACGAGCCCTCGGGAGTCGCAAGACCAACAGCCCGACAGCCGATGATCTGGTTCTGCCGAGTTCATGTGGCTCCATGACGCTCTAGTATTCATATTCGTACCAAAGGCGAATTCATTAATAGTATGATGTAACCCCACGTCGCGACTTGCTCCATTGTCTGGTGAATCGATTTGATGTACTTATATGTCAAAGTTATAATGTATTACCGGTTTATTATTGTTCAAGCGGTTTATTATTGTTCGAGGATGGCTTCGCCCACTTACTTTGTTATTCAAAGGTTTTAATCTTCAATTTGCTCGTTCTTGGGTGTCTATTCATTATATGTGGACTTGATAAGGGATCCAAAATCTCTCTTGACTAATTTGTTGGCCAGCAATTCGATTTGGGTGTCTCCAAACAATATATTATGTGATTTTTGGCTCATCAATTAAGTTTAACGGGCATCAAAACTCTGATATGTAATGCTAAATGTGATGTAAGGTGTAGTTAGTAACGTGGTGTAGTTAGTAACGTGATGTTTCGATGTTTATTCTTATCATCTACTCCCATCCCATCTAACTAATTTGGTCTAATGTCATTTGTAGCCCTAGGAACCCTAGTTTGTACTTTTTATGACCCAATGCATGTGTGTTTGGCCTAGTGGCATGGCATTAGTTAAACAGCATCGTGTCCTCCTCTTGCAAGACAACCCCTGTATCCTCATTTTTTAATCTATTCGGCAAACTTATTCCATTCTTATTCTGAAAGTTTTGCAGGCCTTTTCAATTCAATTTTCAGTTGCTTGTTTAATAATTAATTAATCAAGGGAATTGATGCTCTTGTACCCAGGCTGCCCAACACTTGCCGCGAAACTTCCCCAGTTGGGTCCTTCACCCGCTACAGATCACAAGTGAAAATTTCAACCAAGTTGGTCCAACATCTTAATCTTTAAGTTAAGGACAAGAAAGATCTAGCTTTAGACCTTTTTTAACATATTCTATTATTATGTGGTGTGGACCCCATATTCATCTTTGCACGCATTTTAAGAAAAGTCATCACTACTGAAGCCTACCTTTTTCTGTGGTTACTCTGAGCTTAACTTTGGTTTTGGACCTAGATTGACTGAGTAAAATTATCACAGCCATCTATTGCTCTATTTGCTTTGTGCTCAATAAATCGAAAAACTTAAAACGGTTAAAAAACTCACCAATGTACATGTACAGATTCCTTAAAACTTTTGCTAAGTGTAAGCGGTCCCCTATACACGCGAAACAAGAAACAAGACAGAATATCGAGAGAGTGCACTACAGCACAAACCCTTAAATTATGCCGCCGGATCACATAACTCTTAGATGATTAGAAGGATTTTATGTATCTGCTTTTAGCGTCATTGATTTCAGTCGGGAAGGGCCAACCGTAACGTGAGTAGTGAGTATATATATAATTGAACAAAATAATCACACTTCATTCTTTGGCTACATTCTAAATACTCAAGTCTCAGGCTATTTTTATTCATACATGGTGTTCCGTAAGCTCTGGCCATAAATCAATGAGTCTATGCTCTACATACATCAGGTTGCAGACCACATCTTCCCAGCACCAAGTGGCTTGAAAATTGTTTCGATTCCAAGACATGGAGACCGAGACATAACGCCTAAATAAGAACACAACTCGAGACGAAAAAACATAAGATATCATGCGAATTTTTTGGAAGGACTCGAGACAATTTTTTCTTGGTATTATTTGGTGGCATGGTGCGACAACGCCAGATATCCACGTCACACTAGAAAGATAAAAGAATTCCCAACTGTGAGGGAAATGGGCAGGCCACATCACCTTGCATTTTGACGATTAATATATTTATTTTCGCGTCTGAAAGTGCATTTTAGTAGATAATATTAATTATGTATGCATGAAATATGACATTTCTTGCATATAATTGCCCTTGCCCCAATTGATTGGAGAGCTGGAAATTGAAGAAGCGAAAGACTACTGGCAACTGAGACGCTGAGCCCACCACCAACCGGCAAAGTTCGGATACAATCTAGTCACGCTTATGTATGGACTGTACTGTCGGGACAGGCTAAGAATAAATATTTTATATTTTTTCGTTAGGCTAGGAAATAATACCTTAAAATTATGACAATCAATCTTCAGTGTCCCATCCATTATGAGCGAAATGGTATTTATTTTATTTTTCGGGGGAAAAAAATGAGAGAGGACGGAAAGTGGAAATAGATTTGGCTCTTGTCACACCCATGAAAGTTCCTAATTTGCACCTTCGATCATTGCATTTGACCAGCTGCGCTAAATAATATGCGATACACCGTAGAGAATAAATACAAGTTGGTTACTCTGAAAATACATCAACTTTTAATTATCGTCAATGTGTGATAGACTTAATCAATGAGAGAAGAGTTAATTATTTATAAATAGAATTATCGAGAACTTGAAGAATCGAAAACTTTAAAAAAATTAACAAAAAGCATAGTTGATAAATCGGATACAACTGTCAAAAAAGTAACCGTCAATGTAGTGGAGTAGGCAATTGTTAATATAGTGCATTTGATCGAACCATCAAGGTAGTGGAGTCCATGAAACTGTTGATGTAATTGTTCAATAACTGTTTTAACCTCTATCTATAACCTTTGTTAATCGTCGTCAATTATAGACTTTAAATAGTTACATCACACTTTTCAGAAACCCCATAGCAAAAACAAATAAACATTTTATCTTTCATTTCCTGCACAATAGTTATAATTTATAGACTTGCGTCACCAATTAGACCTCGGTGTGTTTCTTAGCTATAATTTTCAAATTCGCATTGCCAATTAAATCTCGGCATATATCTTTGTTGTTTATCATGTGTGCCGCGTCTTCAATCTTTACATTCTCATGCTATGTCATCAATTAAATTCCAGCATAATTTAAGTATGTTTGGTTTTGTTTAAAGTGATTAAATTCTCAAGTTTTGTCATTGATTAAATTCTTGCACAATTTGTATATGTTCAACTTCGTTTGAGATGAAGCTGTTGATTCTCTTATCTGCTTATGATATTTATGTTTGGAATCGCCACAAAACCTGTCTCTTCTAATAAAATTGAAGAATGACTTTTGATTAAAGATATTTTGTCGAAAAGCCAAATTCTAAGGAAACATTTTTTAGCACGCCTAATAGACCAACGTGGTCGATTTGAAGAAGTATTATGCAGAGAATAATGAATCATCTAGAGGCTAATCATGTTGCAAGTGACAACCCCGGTGGTACAACTACCCCATCCAAGACCTCAACAACTCTAGCAATAGAGCCAAGTCAAGGGGGCAACATCAAAGAAGTAACTGTCAATCTAGTGGAATAAAACAACCGTTAAATAGTGAATTGAATAAACTGTCGAGGTAAGTCAACTAATGAAATACAAAAGAAGAGGATAGTTAAGTCGATGAGATCGTCAAGGGATTGGAGTTAATATAATCATCAATGTAACCGTTTGGTAAATATTTGTGACCTCTATTTGTAATTTCTATTAGTAACTATCAATTGTAGAATTTAAATAACCATATTGTACTCTTCAAAGACCTCCCAACCCCTGCGTGCATGTGCGTGTGCGAGTACACACACAAACATTTTATTTGATTGTTGTCTATTTCCTACACAATAGTTATAGTTTTCAGACTTTTACACTTGGTTCCATTTGAAGAGACTACGTTCCCCAACTTTGCCGTCGATTAAATTGTGGTATAGTTTATGTACATTCAATTCCATTTGAAGTTACTCTTTCTCTTATCTACATGTGATATTTCCTATCCGAAATCATCATAAAACCTATCTCCTTTAGTAAAACTAAAAAAACAACTTTAAATGAAAGATATTTTTTCGTGGAGTCAAATCCTGACACAACACAAATTAAGGGCGCGTTTGGTAACGATTTTGTTCCCGAGAACTAATTTTGACCAGAAATGATTATTTTTTATTCTGTTCCCAGGAACTGATTCTGAGTAAAAAAACGCGTTTGGTAACTGTCCAAAATTTTTTATTCTGAAATAGGATTGCGTTTGATACCGAGCTCATTGATTCTGTTCCAAATCAATTTATTTTAATTTTTAAATAATTTTTTTTACTCTTTTACTTTTTTTCTTTTCTTTTTCCTTTTTTCCTTTTTTTCTTTTTTTTTTTTTTTTTCCCTTTTCTCCTATTCTTCTTCTTCTTCATGTGATCGGCCGCTCACTGGAGCGTCACCGAGCCCTCGCCGAGGCCGGCACGGCCACCGGCGAGTTCACCTAGGACCTCACCCTAGCCTAGCGAGCTCGCCGAACCAGCAGACAGCGGACGGCGATGGCGGGCGATAACGGACGGCAGCAAGCGTCAACGAACGGCGACAGGCGGTGGTGGACGGAAGCCGTGGGATGACGAAAGAGAAGAAGGAGACTTTCATTGTTTTGATTCTTTTTTTGATTCTCAGATGGAGAATCACATTTTTTTTTATTTTCAATTCTTGTTAAGAAGCGTTTCCTAGGAAACAAAAATTTTACCAAACGCGATTCTTCGTCCCAAACCGATTCTGAAAACAAAAAAAAGAATTAGACACTATTTGAATGGTTACCAAATAGTTCCTAAGTATAGCTTTGAGTTTGACTAATCGTAATTAATTAACCTTTACAAAAAAAAAAATCGATATAAATCATTCACGAGATTAGCTATAACCCAAAACCAACTCATGCTAAACGATTTAACTCCCTCCCCCCCCTCCCCGGGCGCCCCCCAAGGCCCCCAAAAGCTATTCATGCTGCATTTTATAAGGGAGTGGAGATCGCTACAAAACCCTAATTATAAAACCGGCTTAATTTATCTTATCCTATTTTACTCGAACGAGTTATTTCACTGTAAGCGTATCGAGTCAAATCGCATTCTCTAACAACAAAAGTGAAGCGATTGATGGAATTTGCCAATATCTCACTATCACATCGCAAGAAATGAATATTACTATATATTTTCATTGATCAATGTAAGTATACATACGTTCTAGCAAATCTTGCTCGAGTTAGACGAAACGTGTCTAAAACCTAGTCCCGATAAGATGACGTGTACATAAACTTTAGTATACGAACTTTCCCGAACATTAATGGTCAGCAACATTCCTATCCAAATAATTGACGTAGGAAGGAGGAAATAGGACACGTGGACAACGAGAGGCCTCGGGAATTATAAGACCTTCGGCTCCGACGGTAGATGCTGTGGCTCCACTGTGTCCATACGACGCCGTGCTCTTACTACATTCATTTTCATATTCCGGGGACGATGCAACTTCGAATAAATTGGTTAGAAGATAGCGGTGAAGATATTAAGAATGACGTATCAAAAAAAAAAATGAAAATGTTTCATGAACTATATTAACTAACATAATGTTTATTAATTCATTAATGATCGATGATTACTCCTCTTGTGCACTTCATTGTTTATGTCTATTTCTTGACCCACGCGTTTTTGGGTGTTCATTCATTTTATACAGAATTGACAAGTGATCTAGATTCTTTATTGACTAATATGTTGGCAAGCACTTTGATATGGGTATGTGCATCTAGCATGTTATATGATCTTTTACTCGTTGATTAAATTTGACGCGTTTCGAATTCTGATGTACGAAACTTGGTGTGAGATAAATTATAGTTAGCGACATGATGTCTTGATGTCATCTTTATCACCTATTGCATCAATCTAACTTATAATATGATGTTAGTTACTTGCGAACTTAGGAATAGTCGTCGGAATGTGTGACAGGATCTACTTAGTGATATGATGCTTAGATGCCATCCTTATCGCCTCCTGTGTCAATCCTAATTTATAATCTAATATTACTTGTAACCCTAGGAACACTCTGTATTTGTTTCAGAGCAACGTATGTGAGCTGGCCTAGAGGCATGGAATTTCTTAATAGAGAGACATTTTTGTCTTCCTCTTGGAGAACAACCGCTGCATCCTCACTTTAATATATTCGGCAAACTTATTCCATTCTTAGACTGAAAGTTTTGCGGGCCTCTCTTTTGTCAACCCCCTCTAATCTCTGCTATCCTGTGTGCTTGATTAGCAATTAATTAATCAAGGGATTTGCTGTTCTTGCACCCACCCTCCCCAACACTTGCTGCGAAGCTTCACCAGTTGGGGGTCCCCCCCCAAAACAGATCACAAGTTAAGGACAAGATAGATCTAGATTTAGACTGTTGAAATTTATTTTATTAT
Organism: Eucalyptus leucophloia subsp. euroa; assembly: GCA_017140325.1. Taxonomy (NCBI): domain Eukaryota; kingdom Viridiplantae; phylum Streptophyta; class Magnoliopsida; order Myrtales; family Myrtaceae; genus Eucalyptus; species Eucalyptus leucophloia. The sequence continues at coordinate 17,629,864 of CM029476.1, read as the reverse complement.
CCCCTTTTACCTCCCATTTCGGTACTTTTTACTATCTTCCATCTCTCTCTATTTTTATGAGGTGTGGACCCTTTAATCTTTTCATACGTTTTGAGTAAACCCATTACTAATCAAGCCTACCTTTATCTGTGGTTAATTTTTTTTTTTTGGACTTATAGTTATGAGTGATATTATAACAACAATCTATTAATCTATTTACTTTGTGCTAGATAAAGCATTTTTTGTGAAAAACTCGAATGGTATCAACAATGTACTTGTAGAGATTTTGTATCCTCTCTGCTCGAGCGTAGCCGGTCACTTATAAATGCAAAACAGGACTTTTGGACATGATCATCTTAACAAGTGTTTCATCGGAATTTCTCCTGCGATGAAACATCTTTCACCAAAAGTCATTCTTCGATTTTTAATTCAAAAAAGACAAGTTGCACGCCAACTACCAATAGGAAATATCACAGGTAATAAGGAAATCGACAACTTTACTTCGAACAGAATTATACAAACACAAACCTTGTCAACATTTAATTGATGATAGGGCTTGGAAAATACGGACTCTACAACGGAAGTAAACATAAATAAACTATGCCAAAATTTAATCAAAGACAAAACTTGAGAATGCAAAGATGTTGCGCTGAAATTTAGTCAACAATGCGGATTTTGGGACTACAACTAAAAATTGCTAGAATTTAATTAATGATGCGAGTTTGAAAGATAAAAGTGCAATGCACGAAAGTAAAGATAATTAAAAGAAAACAGATATGTTTGATTTGTGCGTGAGGTTTCCATTAGATCATTGGTGGTGGTTATAGTAGTTGTGCCATAATTCCTCTTGAGCGGTTTTTCACTGATTGTAACCATGTGCCTCCATCTTCAAAATATTTGCGCTTATACACTCCCAATACCACGATCATTTTCATGACCTGTTGTTCATTTGAAATGTGTGCTATTGCTCCATGACCTCAATCACTTTGGTTTCTTCAATAACTTTGCTCCTTGTAATTGCAACTGGATACTCGCTATCCATCTAACTTTCTCTCAATGCCTTGACAACTCACCAATCTCATTAATCAATATCTTTGTTGATCACCGTTCCCTAAGTCGTCATGTTGTACATCAACAACTAATCGGCATTGATCATCATTGTGCATCATCAACATTGGGTCACGTGCTTTTCATTATTCACACTCTAGTCATATGCTTATCCATATCGACAATTTGGTCACTTTTTGGTGCAAACTACAAGATAACCTAAAGAGGTGGAATATTGAGAGAGAACACCATAGTACAAACCCCTAACTGATGTTGCCGATGCCATATGACTCTAAAACTCTCGAATACTTGTCAATAATCTACTTATAGGATATATACAAGAAAGAAATTCACTTTTTTCTTTTTCGTTATTTTTGTTTGCTGAAACTTTAGACAATTGAACAAAAAATTATACTCCAATCTTTGACTGCATTATACATATGCAAGTCTCTATTGACGGGCTACTTGTATTCATACATTGTGAAACGTAAACTTTGACCATAAATCAATGAGTTTATGTTCTACATACATCAGATTGCTTGACCACACCTTCCCAGCACCAAAAATGGCCTTGAACATTGTTTCGATTCGAAGACATGGAGACCGAGACGGAAAAAAAAAAAAAATCAAAACCATGCAAATTTTGATAATCAATTCCCATCTAATTCCAAACAAGGACTCGACATTTTCCTAGATTTTATTTGGTGATATAATAAAAAATAATTCCCAACCATGAGGGAAATGGGAAGGCCACCCCATCCTGTAGTTTGACGATTAATATATTTATTTTCACGGCTAAACGTGCAATTTCTAGATAATATTTATTATATATGCATGTATTATTTTGACATTTCATGCATATAACTGCCCCCAATTGATTGGAGAGCTTGAAATTGAAGCAAGAAAATGCTGGCAACTGAGATGGTGAAACCCACCAACCGGACTGTACTGTTGGGACAGGCTAAGGATGAATATCCTTAATTCTTTTTTCTCGTTTGGCTAAGAAATAATACCTTAAATTATTACGATCAATCTTTAGTGTCCCGTCCAATATCAACAAAATTGGTATTTAATTTTTTATTTCGAAAAAAGGAACAAAAAGTACAAACAGAGTTGGCTCACTCTCGTGAAAGTTCCAAACTTGGACTTTGGATCCTCGCATTTGTGGACTCCACCAAAAAACCTATGCCAAAATAATATTGGCTAATTATTACTACCTGATATATTTATTATATTTTAGGTCCTTGCAGGATTAACATTGTTTAATAGTGGATATATACAAATTAAGAGCTCCAAGTTTGACTAACCATAACTACTTAAGCTAACCAAAAAAAGAAATCGATTTAAATCCTTCACGTGCACTAAGATTAGATTTTAGCTAAAACCCAAAACCAACTCATGCTAAACGATTTTTTGACTTCCTCTCTCTGTCGCTCGCTCTCAAAATTATACAGACCGAGTTTTATAAGGGAGTTGGAACCGCTACAAGACTGAAAACCCTAATTATGAGACAGACTTACCTTATCTTCTTTATATTAACGAGTCATTTGAATTTAAGCTGCCGACTCAAAACCCTCTGAAATCTTTTCGGAAGACAAAACTTATAACCACGTCGATTAGGGGTTAATCTCTGCACGGACCCTTGTCGAGTGCAACATTTGCAAAAATCCCTGAAGATCGGCCCTTTCTTAATACATATAGAGAAACACTATAGTAGAGAAGAATTCCCATTGATCCCATGTAGAAAAACAATGCACAATCATGATCAGACTACGCAATTCTCTGGTGACAAAAGGGAGGCTATTGATCGAATTCATCAATGTCTCGCTAACATGTCGCCCAAAATGAATATTGTTATATCTTCTCTTTGATTAATGTAACTTTACATGGTCATAAATGTTTGGTGGATTGAACTAGCTACTTTATGTGTTTATTTGCATGTAACGGGATCGAGTCAGACGAAAAGATGACGTGTCCGGGACCTACTCGCAATAGGTTGACGTGTACAATAACATGAACTTTAGTATATGGACTTTTACGAATATTTAATGCCCGTCAACCTTACTATCCAATAATTGACGTAGAAAGGGGGACATAGGACACGTAACAAACTGTGGAAAGGAGTGGGAGGGACACGTGGACAACCGAAGGTCCACGGGAATTTGCCAGACGAGCTGACCGACAGCCGATGGTCTCGTTCTGCCAGTGCCCATATGACTCCATCAGGATAGCTTTAAAGATATTAAGAATGGCATACCAAAATGAATTCATAAGTAGCAAATTGATTTCATGAACTATGTTGAGTTTTGACATTCAAATTGGTAACAAAGGCATTTTAAATCATGTATATTTATTATAAGATTTTTGAAGAGAAATTATAAAAAAGATGTGTTGCACAACCTATCTCTAATCTTAATCTCTGCTATCTCTCCCTTCTTCATTTTTCTTATTTTTTGTTAAAACTTTAGATTTTGTGACTCACCAGTTGATTGAGGATTGTACTATTATATTCATTTTTGAAGATAATAACATCGACAAGGGATCCAAACCCTCTCTCGACTAATTTGTCAGCAAGCACTTCGATTCGGGTGTATGTATCCAGCATATTAAATGTGTAGTTAGTGACATGATGTCTAGATGTTATTCTTATCGTCTCCCGTATCAATCTAATTTATATCCTAATATCAATTGATTGTAACCTTAGGAACAGTCCTTAGAATGCGAGAGAATATGTAATTCGTGACACGATGTCTCGATGCTTCCCGATGCTATTTTCATCGTCTCCCCCGCATCAATCTAACTAATAGTCCAATGTTACTTGTAACCCTAGGAACAGTCTATACTTGTTGTGGTGCAAGGCATGTGATTGTCCTCCTCCTAGAGGACAACCACAGCATCCTCATTCTAATCTATTCGGGAGAAATTATTCCATTCTTATGCTGAAAGTTTTGCAGGCCCGTTCTTTTTTTTTTCAATGCCCTCTAATCTTTACGTGGGGTTTGATTGGCAATTAATTAATCAAGGGATTTGCCGTTCTTGTACCCAACACTTAGCTGCGAAACTTCACCAGTTGAGTCCTCCCCCCACTCAACAGATCACAAGTGCAAATTTCAACCAAGTTGGTGCAATATCTTAATCTTTAGTTTAAGGACAAGATAGATCTACCTTTACAGCTTTTAAAATTTGTTTTGTTATCCTTTTTTTCCTCCCATTTGGCATTCTTTTACTATCTTCTACCGAAATTTTCTCTGTTCTTATGCAGTGTGGGCCCTTTATTCATCTTTTCATACGCTTTAAGAAAATCCATTACCACTCAAACCTACCTTTATCTGTGGTTACTCGAAACCCGATTTGGGTGTGGACTTGATTGACTGAGTGACATTATGACAGCTGTATATTTTCCATTATTTTGTGGCAAATAAGTCGTTTCTCTAGAAAACTTAAACCGCTGAAGGATTGAGTCACTAATGCACATGTAGATATTCATTAATGAGTCCACTTGAGAGTATTTGAATTAATAAATAGAACAAAATTTCTTCTTTTTTTTTTTTTTTTTTTTTTGGTTGAAAAAAAATGACATGTGAAGGGATAAGAAGATTAGAGATAGAATCAAAAGATTTATGACTTATCCCTGCCCCACTTTTCTTTTTTCTTTTTCAAGATAAAATAGCCGATCTCTTATACACAAAAAACAATTTTTTTGACCGCAATCACCTTAATGAGATAGCACGAGAATAGGTTAAGAGGCAGAATATTAAAAGAGAGCACCACATGGTGAACCCTTAATTCAAGTAATTGGTACTAGATGACTATGACTATAACTGTTAAAACTGTAAGAAAGTGTATTCATAATGAACTTATCAGATACTACTTGAACACCTTTTGATATTATGTTTTTACTTTTCAAAGCGATTGGTTTAGTCAAAAAATGTCATTTGATGATGTGACGAGTAAGGAGATATGAAATGCAAAACTCTCGCTTTTATTTCGATATTTTTCTTTGTAGAAAGTTATGTAGTTTAGAAAATCGAATTTTGATAATTCATTTCACGAGCTATACATCAATCCTTGACTAAAATTGCAAATATGCAAGTCTCTCTTCACGGGCTATTTTGTATTCCTATATTGCGGTACGGGAATTCTTAGAATAATTTAAGAAGTCCATGCTCTAACATGGATGGCATTGCCAACAATTCCAAGACATAGAGACCAAGACACAGAGCACACAACTCGAGATGGAAAAATCAAATTTTGATAATTCATTTCGCATCTTATACCCAGACAAGGACTGGACAAAATTTTTTTTCTAGATTTTTAGTTGGTGCCATGGTGCGACAACGTTAGATATCCATGTCACATTACAAATTAAAAAATTCCCAACCGTAAGGGATATGGGAAGGCCACGCCATCCTGTGGTGGTACGATTATTATATTTATTTTCGCTATAATTATGTGTACATTATTTTTATATTTCATGCACATAAAGTGGCATTTATTTAAAAACCAAAAAAAAAAAAAAAAGAGGGACCGAAAAGTGCAAATAAAGTTGGTTCTTGTCACTTCAACGAAAATTCCTAACTTGGACTTTCGATCATTGCATTTTGAATTTTTAACCAGCAATTCTGATTCACATGGAAAATAGTTCACCGTCCCCTAAACTTCTTAATTATGCCAATTTAATTCTCAATAATTTTTACCTTTCCCTCGTTATGTTTTTTTTTTTGGAGAAAATTATACAAAAAAATTTAAACTCATTGTATGGCGGTCAATTTAGTCTTATTTTTTTTAATTGTACTAATTTAGTCATAAATTTATTGTACAATAACCAATTTAGTCATAAACCTTTCCATTAAACAAATTTAGTTCTAAATAATTTAATGATTTACCACTTTAATCATAAACCTTTTAATAGATTTTCAACATAGTTATTTCAACTAATTATGATCTTAAATCATTAATGTGCTAGTTCAGTCAGTCCTACATTGCATTTTGAATTTTTTACCAGCAATGTCGATTCACATGGAAAATAGTTCATCATCCCCTACGCTTCTTAATTATGTCAATTTAATCCTCAATAAATTTTTTACCTTTCCCTCACTATGTTTTTTTATGGAGAAAATTACCCAAAAAATCCTAAACTTTGTACGGCGGCCAATTTAGTCTTATATCTTTCAATTATACCAATTTAGTCATAAACTTATCGTACAATAGCCAATATAGTCATAAATCTTTTCATTAAACAAATTTAATTATGAATAGTTTGACGATTTACCATTAATTATTAAATTTTTAATGGATTGTCAATAGAGTTATTTCAGCTAATTGTGATCTTAAATCGTTGATATGCTGGTTTAGCTAGTCCTACGTTGTGCAATTAGCACTATCATGAATAATGTTTAATTTTTTTAAATTTTCCACTAGTTTAATATTTTTATTGATTTTTTATTTTATTCTTTTTTTTGTTTTTCGTTTTTCTTCAGTGTGCCAACAAGGCCCCTTCCGACCTTTGTTGGCCTCTAGGCTAGGGCCAACAACCCCTGCCAACTCTTGGGTGAGGGTCACAGACCTCGTCGAATTTGGCTATGGCCTCGCAGGCCACAACAACAGTGTCGCGGCCCTTGCTATAGCTAGCCCTACACATTTATAATAGGACTTTTGGACGTAATCACATCAATAAGATGACAGGACAACGGGAAAATAGGCATAATATGGAGGAAGAGCGCCAAAATTTGGATCCTTAACCTATGCTCTGGTACTTTGTTATTCTTAAGCTGGTAGAAGACATGCCAACAATATATTTATGGGATATTCCTCAACACTTTCAACATTACGTATTTCCTTTTAATATCACTACTTCCAGTCAGAAAAGGTCATTCAATAACGTGACGGTAAGGAGATAAACAACGAAAAACTCTCACTCTTTTTTTCTGTACTTTTGTTTAGAGAAAGTTTGGTAATTGAACAAAGAATTGGGCTTCATTCTTCAACTACATTGTAAATATGAAATTTTCTATTTGCGGGCTATTTATATTCATAAATTGCAGTACGTGAATTCTTATTATAATCTAATTCATTACACGACTCAAGATGAAAATTCAAAGTTTTGAAACTCATTCCAAACAAGGACTCGGCATTTTTCCGGACTTTTATTTGGTGCTGTTGTATGTCAGATTTCCATATTATATCGAAAAGATAAAAGAATTCACAACTGTCCGGAAAATAGGAGGGCCACGTCGTCCTTTTATTTTATTTTTTTTGCCGATTGACACAGTTATTTTTCGCTATAATTATATGTATATTATTTTTTATATTTCATGCATGTACAATGCTGTCTATTTTACTTTTTCGAGAAAAGAGAAAGAGGGACCGAAAGCTGCACGAATAAATCGGTGGTTGTTCCTTCCAATGAAAGTTCCTAACTTGGACTTTCGATCATTGCGTTTGACAGCTGTGCGGATTCATGTTTGACTAAATTAAGAACACTTCCAAGTTTGCCTGAACCACAACTAATTAAGCATTGCAAAAAATTTCGATCTGATCCTTCCACGTGCAATCCATTAGATACCAAAACCCAAAACCAACTCCAGCTAAACGATTTTTTGCCTCCCTCCTGCCATGTTTACTTCCTTTTTTTCTCGTGAGATCGATCATATTGAAATATGTGTCTGATTATCCAGTCAAATTAAGGGTCCGATTGCTTGGTGGACCATAGAGGAACTTGGATCTGAGGGCAAGAAAATCCATATCCAGTGCTCAGAGGAGCAAATCAAAAGTGTAACCCAGTTGCATCAAATATCCAGCCTTGTCGACCACAAGCTCGATTGACCAACGGGTGCGATACTATTGTGTGACCAAATCACATTGGTTGCATGCAGGTTTAGTTTCCGGTATTCAATTTTAGTCACTTCTGCTTTCGCCATCTTTGAATCCTAAAGGACCGCGACAAAGGATAATAGGAAATACCGCATGAAGAATGAATCTGAAATCAAGAAAACTACTTTATAGGTTTGCAACTTTCTTTTAGGATTGATTGCTTTTAACATTTTCAGTATTAGAAAAAGACCACCAAAAATCCCAAACTTTGTCAAAAGTGACAAATTTACTTCAATTTTTTTATATGAAAAACCTCAAACTTTGCAAACCGTGACACATTTACCCCACCAAGAGCATTTTCGTCTTATTTTTTTTCTATTTTTCCTTTTTTCTTTTTTTTCTTCTTCTCTCTTCCCTCCGCCGACCACGACAAAGCCGGCAGAAGGCTGCCCTCACCAACATCGGGCGAGGGTCAACCTCGCTTGGGGGCGCGGGCTCGCCAAGATCGGGCAAGGGCGTCCCTTAGCCGAGTCGAGCAAAGGCCTCCTTGTTAGATCTAGCGAGGACGGCCCCGCTTGATACCCGGCAAGGGCACCCCTTGCCCGAGTCCACCTTTGCTTGACCTAGCCGAGGGTCGCCCTCGCCGGGCGAGGGTGTTCTCGCTAGATCTAGCGAGGCCATCCTCACTTGATGCCGACGAGAGCCACCCTTGCCTAATGTAGGCGAGGGCCGATGAGGGGTGCCCTTGTCGACGTAGGCCCTTACTAGCATCAAGCTAGGGGTGCCCTCGCTTGATCTAGCGAGGAGGCCCTCGCTTGATCTAGATGAGGGCCACCCACACCCGACGCCCGAGCGCGACCCTAGCCCGCCCCGGGCGAGAGTAACCCTCACCGAACACCGGCTTCCTTCGCCATGGCCGACGGAGGGAAAGAGAAGAAGAAAAAAGAAAAAAAATTTAAATAAAAAGACCAAAATACTATATAATTTAGGATGAATGTGTAGACAAATAGAAATTTATGGTTTTTTATGTCACAAAAAAAAAGAATTGAAATAAATTTATCACTTTGTACAAAGTTTTGGATTTTTTGTGGTCTTTTCCCATCAGTTTTTTATTCTTTGGGAAAACGAAATAGTAAGATTGGAAGTAGGTGATCCGCATGGCACCGCAACAGTAAATGCATGGTACATGAAAAGTGGGAAAGTACGACACCCTAAATACAAAAGCCAAATCTGCAAAAGGAACATAATGCGCTTGTCGTCAAGGGATCAAGATGATCTCACATTTTACATGTTAAAAAGTATCATACATAGATAAAATTGGCCACCATTTATTTCAAATGATACAGGGTGACATGAGGCGACTAATAAATGCCGACGTGATGCATTGGCGTGACACTTTTTCTTATGAAAAATTTTAAATAGAATTGTAGGTCTTAAAATAAAAATCAGTTTTCTTTCGTTTGAAAGAAAGGGTCCTACGCTAATTTTCACCAATCCTCCATTTTTACAGAAAAGCTTATTTTCAAATTCTTTCTTTTTTTCCTCCGTTTTTCCCAATTGATTCCAAAACCAACACCTGAGTAAAAGCCATGATCAAATCTGGAAAAGTTTGAACATCCCACAGGAATGCAAAAGACCATTGACAATATACAGATAGAGCGGTCTCCTCCAGCTCTCTTCTACTTCTTTCTTCTTCTTCTTCTTCTTCTTCTTCTTCTTCTTTTGCGTTAGAAATATGAGAGTGAACAAGAAATTTGCAGAGTGGTGAACTTCTGGACCAAGATGGGAATCCCCATCACAGCCGCCGCAGCGCTCAGGCTCGAGCAATGCCCAAGCTGATGCGTATTGGACAAAACCCGCCGACATGTGGGCTTTGCACTGAGAACCAAGGGTCTCCCATGGCCTCGGCCATGCCGATCTAGTCCGGATCCAAGGTCATTGGACCTCCGTATGGACCAGATCCAAAGCAACAATCGTCACCAACCTTAGATCCAATAGTCAGGACAGCGGGAAGCAACCAGAGAGGGGCAACAACCAGTAGCCTCAGGCTGTCATGCCTCTTTATCTGCTCATCCCTTTTCTTTCCTCAATGAAAACTACTTTATTTTAAAATCCACGATCCTATGTTTAAAGATTCTAACAACTAAAAGCGTCGCATCAGCGTCATTAACCAAAATGTCAGCTGACATGTAGGATTTTTTTGGACGGAAAAGACAGCGGTGACCATTTTAATCCCTCCACTAAAGAATACGTGATCTTGCTTTTATTTCTATTTTTTCATATATTCGAAAAGTGAGACCACTTTTGTCCCCCCAAGTATTACATGATTTTTCTATATAGCAAGACATTGCTTCGTAACTCTGTATAGCAAGACTTGGGAGTTAAGTGAGTTGTGACCATTTTTTACAAGGGGTCTGCTACTTCTGCTATGAAAACATTCTGAGAGCAGATAAAAAACTTAGCTAATAATCGGATGTAAGAAGAAATTACCACGGTTCTCAGAAAGCAAAGTCTTCCTCCTCTGCGCCAATTTGAATTACTCTGTCTCCCATCTCTCGAATGGCCGCTGCGGTCGAGTCGCTGATGCCGAGCAGATACTGCAATCTGGATAGTTTCTCTGGAGCAGGCTCGCTCTTCATGTAATTAGCAAATAAGTCAGCCAGTTCTTCAGGGACTTCCCAAGACAGCGGATTTGCGGGGACAGCTTTGTCGCAAGCCAGCAGATCATTAAGTGAGGAAACCTGCAAAGAATGATGATTGTGGCTTACTGATGATGTAAAGCTAGCATCAGGACTCTTTCTATGGTAACTAGGTCCACAAGCTTCAACAAATTGGTAAAAGGTAGAGAGAGCAAAAAGGACTTCTTATCTCCATACCACTCCTTTTTGGTTCCTTTGTCGTAACAAGGCTACAGCCTGAATGAGTGAATTTGACAATCTACTTTGAGCAAGCTCATGAACCACCACCCTAGCTTTCTCAGCATTAATATTCAGGTCAGCTGGTATTTTCTCATAGACTTCCTCCTCATCAAATTCACCAGTCCCAGCAGAGAAAATTTCATCCACGGTTTTCTTGAAAAGGTTCTCACGCAAGCTCTCAGATATCATGCTGTCCAAATCTACGCTCGCTTCCTTGAGTTCTCTTATCTGCTTTATGTTGAGCCTCCCCTGACTGACAGCAGTTTCTATTGCAGCTGCCATTTTTGTAGTTGTAATGCTCTTGATTACTTTCTGAGCATACTGTGGAGGCAAGCCAACTTGCTTCTGCACCTCATTAAGCTGCTCAATCCTAGCTTTTGTCAGCTGACCATCAGCCAGTATAACCTCTGCTTGTTGTCTGAATGCCTGCTCAGCAAGACTCCGGTGAACCTCCACAATCTCCTTAGGGGACAAACCAAGGATACCACCAAGCTGGTTTAGCAGTACATATTCGGAGTCATCCTTTTCGTTGTGATTTGTGCCCCAAACGGGATATTGGTGACTTCTCCTGTTAGGCAGAACAACAGATAGGTTTTATAGAGGTCTGTCCTATCCCTCTCTGGAAGATCGTCTTTCAGATTTATCTCTGTTTGGCCTTGCTTTCCTAACTTGGCCGTAAGTTCTCTGTTGGGTCTTATCTTTCTAAGGGTCTGGAGTGACTCCCATTCTTCATCCACTTCAATTTGTCTTTCTACCTCCTTAGCAGCCTCTTCGGATACAGTTTCAGGGGACTCCCCTTTTATGTCTGCCACCAGTTCCGTAACGACCAACGTGTTGAAAGCAATCATCTTCTTAAGCTCCCTTGCAGATTCAGTACGATTCTGAGCTGCCCGTGCTCGTTTAATGTAACTTATGAAAATCTTTCTGACCTGCATGGGTTATAAGGCAATGGAAGGTCATGTTTGCCTGAAATAAATCAACCAATGTACATCTTTTCGTCCTAGACAATACATAACCAAAAGATTGATTCTCAAACCTTAAAACAATGCAAGTTCACATGCTTGTTGCATCAGCTTGCATGCACAAGACAACTACAAATCCCAATAGCATATTTTACGGCAAAAAAGCACCAAGAAGTGCTAGCTGGTATGAAAGACAGTCAGATATTAGTCAGCTTTGTGTGATTTTTTAGTAGGAACATTGATATCTCATATGACCAGCATGAACCTTGTGAAAAAGGTAAGGTTGCTCCTCTGTAGCCGGAATCCCAAGATGTATATCAAAGAAGAAAAAATACTTTCAATCTGGCTTTGCCACAAAATCTTTCCTCAAAAGGATATTTGACTTCCATTATATACGTAGCTACACACTCAAGCTGGAATCTGTGCTATCCTCCCCCAAGGAGGAGAAGGTAGGCATAGATGGCTACTTATCTCTTGAGCATAGATTGCATTCATCCTCAAAAAAATAAATGTACAACTCCCAAACAGTTTTATAGAGCACCTACCCATCTATGTCGGCATTGGTTATAAGTTTAACTTGTTACGAGTACACTGATCTTTTTACAAGTTAAAGGTTCCTCTTGTAAAGACAGCCATTTTAAAACTATATGGAGAAGCAAAGGTCCGCACATCCAATTAAATCACTGCAAAAATATCTTATCATCCCACACTTGCACATGCAACTCTCAAAACTTTTTGCCACCATGTGAAATATCATCCTATAAGCATGACATGAAAAGTCATTGCAAGTTATAAGACTGAGTTTTAGATGAGGTGGATCCTCATACAATCACACTATACAAAGGAAGTAATGCCATAAAAGATTGATTGTGAATTCTCTGCAATCGTAATTTCAGGCATTTTAGATACTCAAACTCAGTATCATTCCTAGGTTGGTTAGTCGCACAAACACATTTGAAACATTCATATTGATGTCCAGTAACTCTCATCAATGTCCTGATGAAGGGAAAGATACAATTCAACCAAAAACAAAAAAATGGTAAAGGAAGATACTCACAGCTGTGCTGGCGATAGACATGGCAACCTCCCTTGTCAAGCGCAAGCCATGAGCTGCTTTTCTCACCGATTTCTTCACTTCCGCATCATATCCATCAACACCTGAGGCAATTGCATCCTTCACAACCTGGATCCAATGGTTCAGTTAGTCAGCAAAGAGAAAAGATAAAAGACAATAATTTTCTCCATTTACCAAAGACATCAGAAAAATATGTTCCTGACCACTGTGGATAAACTGAAGGCTTTCCTTGTCATTGCAATGGAAAAAAGATTTACATTTAGAGGTCCACAACATCTCCTTGCATCTTTATCTTAAGATGATAATTCAGAGATAAAACTTCTTAATGACTACCCAAAACCTACAGGCTGCACTTTGGTCATACAAATGACAAAATTATCAAACACGATATGGTAGTCTTCATACTAACTGAAGTTCCAAAGCATACAAAAACTGCTGTCAAACTGCAACTTACAGTACGCAAATTACAAGCAAAAAAGTACGAAGTAGAAAGAACTCTAGAGAAACAGGAATTCATCAGAGGAGACAAAACTTTACCTTCTCAAATAAACTGCCACATATACTGGAGTGAGCCGCTTCAACTGTCTGCTGAGGGATACAGAGCATAACTCGTATTCTCAGCAAAGCTTTAACATCCTCTTCACTCAGTTCTCCATCAGTAACACACTGCTGAAGCTTCTGCCGGTAAATTTCTTCATGTGAAAATGAAAGAGCATGCTATCAATACTTTGGTGAGACAATGGTATACGTGACATGGTACACAAGTATCATAAGAATTTTAGTCCTAAATAGTTCAGAAAATTGTCCCACATATGCCCAAAGGACGTTTTTTTATTTTCCATTCAATAAAATTCTTCTTTTTGAACTCCTTAAGTGATTAGAAGTTTTACCAAGTAGATAAGCATGAAGAACCACTGGATCACAGCATGAATACACACACACACACACACGCGTCATATCATATATGACACAGGAACACTCCAAAACTAGGAATCAGTGAATATACCTTCATGAATCTCACTGGCCTTTTGAGGATCAAAGTGTAACTCTTCACATAGATGCTGGAGGAAGGCCGCTTTGCTATCTGCAGCTTCCAGTTCACCACCAGTGAAGGCAAGTTGAAGTCGTTTACGATACACCTTTGCAGATACATCAAACATGACGGCTTCAGCCTCGCGTTTTCCCAAACCAAAGATATTCCTCAGTTGACTCAATGCATCAAGCTATAAAACAGAGAAACAACAGAAGTAAGGTTATCAGGAAGTGAAGACAACATTAGCCAGGTAATATACAAGAAAGGGCAGGTAAGAGGCAGACGATATTTTAATAGAAAAAATCCCATACCTTGCTTTCCTCCAGTCTACCACTTGAGAAAGACTCTGCAACATATGCTCTATAAAGTATCTTCAAGTCATCCATTTTTCGGTCAGTGTCGTATTCACCACCTGAGGTAGAAGAAGAGAAGTAGTAATTCAAGACTTCCATGAAAACACACTTCATGGCCAATAAACCAAGATTTAAAGGTTCCTCACCAAATAAGGAAACTGGACCAATCCCACGAGCAAAGTGATCAGCATTCGGATGGTTCTTTAATGAGACAAGTAAATTGTTGAATGCTAGTATCTCATCTAGCTGTTCTACAACTTGAGTGACAGCCGTCCTGGATAATCGAAATAAATAAGACAATGAAAAGTAGCCTTTAGGCAAAGCTAATAAAATAAGCAAGTGCCATTCAATTTCTAAACAACAAAACCTTTAACACTGATTACATCATAACTATGCTGGCAACTTCTCTTGAAATGCTCAGTTGATTGACTTATTCTGTCAGTACACATCTAGAGTAAGCATTTCATTATTTTTTGTGGAGGAGAAATAGATTAGTAGCTGATTTTATTTTTTTATTTTTTTTGGGTAACAAAAGTATGATAGATAATTTTTTATGCTATGAAAAATTCATTCTTTTCAATCATTATATGGATGTGACTCACTTAATAACCTTTTAAGTAGGATACTGGCTCTTGACTTATAGGACTATAAACACCATATATTTCTTTCCTCAAAACTCTCTAAAAGCTAATTGAGCGTAAACGTTTATGGATACTTAATGTTACCAAAATAACTATAGATCCAATAGTAAATACAATCTTCCCTTTTACGCAAAAGTACATTATTTTCAAGTTTTTTAAAATTCACAAGAGATGGAGAAACAAAACACCTAATGCATGTGTTTTTCAAATCTCCAACTCCTGCTTAATCATTTCTTCAAATTGGACGTAACATCACTCACTCCACCATATTCATAATTAGAAGCACTATCATTGAACGATTTAACTTTTAAAATTGGACGATTTTACTGCAGATTCCACATTACTTCCTTCAACATCAGAATTTGAAAAAGCTTGAAAATTTTGGGGAGTGACAAGACTTACGTATATATTTGTGAAGTACTTTCCTATATTTGGGCCCCGCAGAGAAATTTAGAAAGTTGGGGTGGGGTCCCCCCTCCCCCATTAAATTTGTCCTATGCTAAAAATATTTAAAGAACTTGAGAAACAGCATTTACAGACTAAGGGTACAAATGGAACTTGGGCAAGCGACATACGCTGCTCTTGTTCTTGATTTCACCACATTCACAGCCGCGGAGACATTTTCCTCCACAAGTTTCCTCGTATGTTCCTTAAACCAATCTTCGGCGAGCTGCACCGAAGAATAAAGTGTATCGAAGATATGCCACCAAAGACTACAGTAAACCAAATCTATTTAAGCAGAAGATAAATGATGAAGTTACCTCATCAGAAAGTCGATAAGATAGTTGTGCTGCTCGAAGATTTTCAAGCTGCTCCGCCTTGAGATCTAACACAGATATCAAATTCTACTTATAATTACAAAGTACTATATTCAACTCTAGCAAAGCCCAACATCAACTAAAAAAGGCTGCAATCACAAAATGCAGTTCAAAGTCCAAGTTTTATTAATATGCCTCAACATAAACTATTACAACCAGGTTGATAAGCAGTTGAAACTCCAGGGTTGTTTGAATTAAGCATTAATATGGTTAAATTACAAAGTCCATAATACAAAAATAAACTTTTTTCTTTTGGTGGCAGGACAAGCAATTTCAACGGAATAGAATAACTTTGCCAACCAAATAGTTTCTTTCATCACCATTATCCCAAAAAAAGGCAGGCTTATCTTGTGTCCAAACTTACAATGTTAGCCTAATTTCATAGCTAAAGGTCAAGATTTTCATTTTTGCAATGGATCATGTAATTATACACACCTCTTCCAATTGCTTTTAGCTTGGACACATACAACCTCTGTGCATTATCGCGAACAGCAACCTCAATCTGCAAGCACATGGATACATGACTGATTCAATGAAGAAGCTAAATATGACAGAGATATTAGTAGATCCTCATGTCATAAGTATGATAATAAAAGTAGAGTTTGGATAGGCTAGAATAACAGGAGGAGATCTTGTTATTCATAACCCTAAGATCGGACTTCTGACCAACCATGCAACACCAAAATAATTGCACAGGCAGACATTGCCTAAAGAAATGACATATACCTGCGCATCAGTAACTTTGAATATGCGCTTCCAAGGTAAAAGGAAACTTGACGCTTCTCCAAACACAAGTGTGGAAACATATATCAGCTTTTGAAATGCCTGTACTGAAGAGGAACCAAAAATGATAAAGTTCCATAACACTCTTGAAAAAGTATCCAAGTCGCTGGCTAATAATGTGTTTGCAAAGAAACCACAAGAATTCGGATTTCATACCCGACGCTGCTCCACATCAGCTTCACGATCCCCAGTTTCAAGCCTTTGCCTGAAAATACGCCTACCAATCTGGAAGACACAAGTGGACCCGATTTCAACCAGTCATTACTCCATCACGCTTCCTCTGCTAATTTGGTATTCTTAAGCATTCACAAGTAGCGAGAGCAATAGTACCTCCATATGCATGGATGCTGCCTCTGGATCATCAATTCCGAGAGCACTCTTAAACTTCACAATTTTATCGACTTCATCTCCTTTAAGTTCTTCATTTCCAGGAGGAAGGACAGACGAGACAAACCTGCACAACACATATCATATGCAATTCAACTGACTGAAAGTCGACTACAACTCAAGCCAGCTCCGTCTGAAATTTTAAACCTTACATATAGAGAAATCAAAAATAAAATATGTGCTTGAAACACAACAGATGCATGATTAGTTCATTGTTTTAGCTCACCTGAGGTACAAATCACAAAGCTCCGCATTGAAGGCCTCATCTTGTTTGCTCACGCCGTACCTGACAGATTAGATGTTAAAAATATAA
Organism: Eucalyptus leucophloia subsp. euroa; assembly: GCA_017140325.1. Lineage (NCBI taxonomy): Eukaryota > Viridiplantae > Streptophyta > Magnoliopsida > Myrtales > Myrtaceae > Eucalyptus > Eucalyptus leucophloia. The sequence continues at coordinate 17,612,742 of CM029476.1, read as the reverse complement.
GTAGAATATGAAAATCAAACACAATTAAAGCACAACAATCAGATGAAGAAAAACATTGCTCAAGCTGATTCTACGCACTGCTACAGACGTAATCCGATCAATATCTCGTAATTCAATTAGTGAATTAGAAAGTTGTAATCTAATTCCACTGATATACAAAAGAACTATAGGGAGAAATGTGATCTCTAGTACAAGCCTCATCCAGAACCAGCCATACGTCACCGGAGAAGGCGTAAACAAAAACAAAGCAGCGATTAAGAAACTATACACCAAGAACGGAACTGACCTGCCAGCAATCTGTTCTATATCCTCTTTCCGGACCGCCTGAGGATCGTCGCAGCCGGCGACGTAGTTATGCAAATCGGCGGCGGCGACCTCGGGCACACAAGCCCTCACCGCGTACGCGGCGGCCCCGCCGGCAGCCCCGAGCACGGCGGCCCCGCCGAGGGCGGCATTGCGGGAGCCGCCGCCGAAGCGGAGGCCGAGGCGATACCCGGCGGCGAGCGCGCCGGCCACCACGATGGCGGAGGTGGCCAGCCGCGCGGGCGGGGAGAAGCTCTTGACGAGGGGCTGGAGGCCGGCGAGCTCCCTCGGGCCGCCGAAGACGTCGGGACCGCGCGAGGGAGAGGGAGAGGCGGCCGGCTGCTGATCGAGGTCGGCGGAGACGGCGAGGCGGAGGCGGCGGCGGGGGCGGCGGCGGCGCCTGGCGGAGGAGGGGAGGGAGGAGGGGGAGAGAGGGGAGAGGGGTTGAGGAGTGAAGAGGAGGGAGAGTGAGTGAGGAAGGTGGAGGAGTTCATGGTTCGGCGGGAGGGAGACGCTCCTCTCGAAGCTCTGCTAGCTTCGATAGCAATGGAACTCTCTCTCTCTCTCTCTCTCTCTCTCTTCCCCGCGCTGACGAGAAGGAGAAGAAGAAGAAGAAAGGGAGGAGGACTGGAGGTGGCCCGCGGATAGACGTACGGGGAAGCGCGCTGTACTGAAAGAACCGGGTTCGCAGTTGACACGACGTCGAACCGGCGGAAGTCGCCGGAAAGAGCGAACGAACCGGCCGAAGAATTATCTGGTTTTCGCGGGCGCGGGGGAGGGGATGGGTGGCGAATCGAACTGGTTGAACCGTTGTGGCACAAACCGGTTCGGTTTGCAAACTGCATCATTTGCGTTTTGTAGGAGTAGTTTGCCTTCCAGACTAATTCGGAGGTACTACCGAGGGCACAAAGGAATCGGAAATCACTCAAATTACCTCAAACCGGACCAAATCACCCGAGAACCTATAGTTCCCATGGACATCGGTCCAATTCCCGATTCCAATTTAGTGAAAATGATAAGTACTAGCTTAGTTCTCAATTTTAGGTGTGGAATCACTCACCCGAACTAGACCAGTGTGTGTGTCTATATATATAGTTATTGAACATTATTAACTAATTTTATTTCTCGGGTATGTAATAAGACTAACTCCCTACTCTCTCTCTCTCTAGGGGTGTGCATGGTCGGGCGGGCGGTTCTCGACCTAGAACCGGAACCGCCCGCTAAGGACTGGGTCCGAAAAATTGGAATCGGGATCCATCCGTTTGTTGCATGATCCACCCGGGAACCGGACCGTCCGGTCCGGTTCCAGTGGATCCATGGAACCGATCTTGACGCGAAAATTTTTAGTTTTCAACATAAAACGGTTGCGAAACAATTTTGGTTTCCCGGACCACCGGTCCGGTCCAGTTCCCAAGTTTTGAGCTCTAAAATTCCAAGTTCCAATCTCCAAAAACTAAAACAATAATTAATAGACGAATGCTCAACATTAAATAACAATCAACTACACGTGAATGAGGAAGAGGAGGAGGAGCAGCGGCGGCGGCGGCGGCGGCGTGGATGCTCGGCGAGGAATTGAAGACAAAGAGAAGAGACTAAGGAAGAAACAAAGAGAGAATCGAAGACTGAGGAAGAAACCGGAAGATATGAGACGCGAATTAGGGCTTCGTAACTTTCATTTAGTATTTTTTTTATATTATAAATAGGTACCGGTCCGGTCCGAGTGGGCGGGCGGGCGGTTCCGCCCACGGAACCGGGAACCGGACCGGTTCCCACCGGTTCTCAACAATTGGAACCGGGAACCGGACCGGTTCCCTCAAGAACCGCCGGTTCCGGGCGGTTCCGGTCCGGTTCCGGGCGGTCCGGGCGGTTCCGGGTATTTTGCACACCCCTATCTCTCTCTCTCTCTCTCTCTCTCTCTCTCTCATTTTAATAATCCATTTACTTAATTTCTCAGCCAAAACAAAATAAATAAATGGAGTAGAAGGAGAGAATCGAATGTTGCGATGCTTTGTTGTCATGATACAAAATTTAGAACGAACCATAATTAGATCTTTCCTTAGCCATCCTCGTGATTAGATTAGGTTGACATTAAAAAAAAAAATGGATTAAGTGATTAATGTTTTAACTTTTGTTGAGGTTTGAACTTTCAACATAGAATATAACTCTCCACATATGCCTAGTGTCAAGAAATCCTAAGAGGATCACGCCATGACCTTCACAAAAATTAAATTCCTAACTAATGAGTATTATCTATTTAGTCCTCCCTAAAGTTTTCAATCATTAATCAAAACCAATGGTTCGCAATTCAGCTCGAATTTAAGGCCAAATAAGATTTGGTGCATACAATTTGTTGGAATTAGGGACCGGTTCCATGGATTTACTTGAGAATCAGACCGAACTTGTGATTCGGTTTTTGAATGAATCTATGGAACCAACAGATGCTTCTTTATTCCAATTTTTTAGAACCAATTCTTAATTGGCAGCTCCCGATTCCATAATAGAAACCGTCCACGAAAACCATGCTCACCCTTAGTACTACCTCGGTTGCGCCAAGTTGAGCCGAGCCTAGGGTTGCTCTGGAGCTGGTGCTCGGCCAACTCAATTTGAATATGACGGGGCTTCAATGATCAATGTCATCTCACAATTTGTATACACTTGTGACATCCAAAACCACGAACTGACATATTTGTGATAAATTTACATTCTATTAATTGGCTAGTGTGCCAATTCGTGATTTTATTTACTATTTGTCACAAGTGTAACAATTTATAATTTTTCATGATATTAACTTTATTTAGCAGAAAAAAGGGTTAGTACGTACTAATTTGAGGTTTTTTTTTTGTCATAGATATACCATTTTGAAATTTTTTTATGGTCAAAAAATTAATTTCAAGTAAATTTATTACATAAAAATTGATTTTGATTTTGATTTTTTTTTTAATATTAATCCAATTTCATATTAACATGGCCCCTCTTCGCTCTCATGTTTACTCACTCATCAATTCCCCCTTTCCTTCCACTCTTCTTGTCCAAATCGAACATCGATCTCGTCTGTCATTGCATTTAAATGATCTAATCGGGTTCTCCATCTCACGATGGACGACGACGGTCTCCGACCGGACGAAGGTGCTACTGTACCGCCTGGCTAGAACATGTTCGAGTTCTTGGATGAGTTCCAAGAGCCCTACGTGCCCCCGATCCGACCGAGCAACGACAACAATTCGCGCGACGCGGAGACACAACAAGTGAGTGATCAGGAGGAACTGCAAGGGCGAACGCCGCGAGCTCCGCGGCCAAACTGCTGCCCTCGGCGCAACGAAAGAATGTTGTCGCCGGCGGCTCCATGGAGAAGAATATCCACTTTCTGGCAAATATTCCAGATCGATACTAACTACCAAGGCACCGAGCCAATCACGAGATTGAAATGGTCAACAAGAGCTCTAAAATTGTAAGTGAACAATTTGGAAAACATTTATTAAAAAAAATCGCCAATCTCGCCTATAAAAATGAGCAAACAACAAAAAAAAAATTAATATCAAAGAAAATATTTAGATATAAATTATTATCGATAATGAAGTATTTTTCCTTCAATAGTTATTTCAAATGAGGCAAGGAATTATTTTTAAATATATATATATATATATATATATATATATATATATATATGTATACTAAATCATTTATTTTACACACACCCTTACGTTCTTTCTCTTCCCATTTCAATTACTCCAGGACAGTCCCATTACAGGTAGGATTCTCAAAGTGGGATCCCCTTATAGGTGGATTCTCTTCCAATTTCAATTGATGTACATGATAATTGCTCGCACCAAAGAAATTTTGGTGGTGGCAGCCCCCACTGACGGCGATGATTCCGGTCGCGGAATTTTGTTTGTGCTTTTTGAGAAAAAGAACAATTATATATCTTATTGGACGCAAAACTCAAAATTCAAGAGACATCCTGTGATGTGTTAATTGAAAAGAGGTAATTTGTTTTTGTTGACGTCATTCATCTAGTAAAGCCATTAAATCATTGCTTTCTCATTCGTGATGGTCATCACAAATGTATGAGTTTTTTGAAATTGTATTACCGAACTGGTGTTCTCTATTTTAGAGATAAAGTGAAAGAATATTACGTCACCGCATCCGATAATTAAAAGAGTGATTAAATGTTAAAATCACAAGATATTTGCATCCTTGCATTACCAACACGGTAATGAGGACTATGCCACATTGATGCATTTGGCAGACTCGATGGTTTTGCTCGACAATCCCAAATACTCCCTCCAATTTTCTACACATGAATGAAACTAACATGATATAAGGACTATGATAATACGATTGAGGTTTGTGCTCAAATTATAATTTGCCATTTACATTGGTGATAAAGTACATGCTTTTACCGCTCTTGTACCTACTCAAACTTGAATCTTTGGGTTTTCAAGAACACCTCAACGTATATTTGAACCAACTCTCTCTCTAGAGATGGAAGAACGTCAATGCGTGAAAACTGAAAGCCCTTCACCAAACAGAGTCAAATACCAAATCTTATTGCTTGCTCGTGAGAAAAACACTACTTATCAGAGTCAAATCTTGGACTCTTTCCAAAACCTAAACATCGATTAGCACTCTGCTTCTTTTCCCTAATGAAGAAGGGAGTTTCAAGCAGTTCCAACGACGTTAACCGGCAAAAAAAATTACGTGCCAAATCAAAGGAAATCAACCCGTTCTTCAAGGTTTTCGGCTATGTTATTACCGATCTAGAAGAGGGGAGCCCTCTGGGGATGGGATTGCTTTCTCGGACGCTTCCTGAAAGACACGCCTGCAGCGACGTTCTTCGGAGCGTCGCTAGGGCTCTCGCCGTCCGTCGTCTCCAGCTTCCTCTTCGCTCGGTTCAAAGCCTCTTCTGCTTCTCTCTCTTCAATCTTCTTCAAAACAGCCTTCACCTGCAAAAATCGTCGTACGCACACCAGCGAGAAACCAAGTTATGCAGAGGGTATGATGTCAAACGGACGGCTCACGACGCCTTTGCTAGATAAATTTCATAAGGAAAACTACGACTTTGCAAAACCCTAGCAACCCGCCTCGTAAGGAAAGTAAATGCACTGAAAACTACAGTCTTGTTTCATAACCATGCCACGAAACGCGGTACAGGAGGGTAAAATTTCACTTACTTTGCATTCCACTGAGCAGAAGTTGTTTGGGGCTAAGATCTTGTACTGGCAAGTCCCGCACTTGGCGTCGCCGTTGGGGAGCCCGTGCGATGGGCTCCTCCTTTCTGATTGACGTACACGATCGCCCGCCGGTTGATCGTGTACTGCTGGATGCCGGACCAACGCCACACCTGTTTCAGGTCCTCTATTCTGAACGCGGCCACTCCCGAAGACTTGTATGCCTAGGTTTTTTCAATGTAATTTACGAAGTATCAAGATGCATTCAAGAACTTGTATTCATAATGCTATGTGATCGACCGGAGTTCAAGAACTTGTATTCATAATGCTATGCGATCGAACGGAGTTTTAATTACCGTCAAAATTGAGTGCCCGGAACTCTTGTGATGCTGCTCCATGCCATCCTCGCAGACGACGACCATGCAGGCCATGCAGTAGTACTTGGCAGGCTTCGAGCAGCGGCCCTCGCAGCCGCAGGGATCGTAGAATTTGCCGGCGAACATCCGCTCCAGCCACGTCGGGACGCTGCCGGTCATCTCGTCTTGCGGACGCTCCATCGTTTCAAGCGCCGCCAGGTTTTTCTTTCCTCCCTTCTCTTTTCTCCGGGCTTTATAGACAGTGGCAACAGCCGGAGCAGGCGTAAATTTCTTCTGGTGTTCCAAAATAGGAAACTACTTGAGAAAATTCAAATAGGAAACTATCTCAAGATTTCGGATATGTGCGAAGTACAGAGGTCATTATCAGTTTCCGAAGTGGGTCTGTTAAAGGATTTTCACCTGGAATTCGAATTTGTTTCCTTCCTCGATCTGCGACCGGGGAAGTTGGAAGAAGCAATCTGAACGTTGACTATCGTCATCTCCAGCAAATTAAATAATACTATTAGTATTCGATGAGCGTCCTACAACTAAAAAAAAACTTACGAAATTGCACAAATGATTCCTAAACTTTGGCTTAATGTGTAATGTGATCCTTGAACTTTTAATTTGTTCAATATGACCTTTAAACTTTAAGTTCAATGTAAAATGTGATCTATGAAATTTTTAATGTATTCGATATGATCTCGAACTTTTAATACATATTTAACTTAGTTTCTGAATTATATGAAGTTGGAAGAAGCAATTTGAATTATGATGATCATCTCTAGCAAAGTAAATACTATTAGTATTCGATAAGCGTCTGGCAACTGAAAAATGTATGGTTCTATATAAACTGTAATTTTTATATGTTAATGTCGAATGTTTTATCAGTCGATGCAGGGACATTCGAAAAGATTTATTTCGCAATACCACGTTCAATTACCTCGGCCTTAAAGAAATCTTATCGGTTTATCATAGAGATTTATCCTGCAATTGGCATGTTTGAACAGCATGGAATCCATGATACTGCTCTCTTTTAAAGCCAGCACATAATTTTGTTTGATTTTTCTTCACCATAGAATGGACCTATTGATTAATTTAATCAAATTGATTCTTCCTATGAAATAGACTGTCAAAATGGGTCCATAACCCACTTATTAACATTAAGTTATTTTGACTCAACCCACCCATTTGGTAACTTAACTACCGAATCACTCAACCCACCCATTTGACAAGTTAGCTATCGAATCACGAGAAATTGCAGCCAATTTGTTAACGGGCTAAATTTCTTTAAAGCATTCCATAAGTTCATAACTAAATTGATTTGAGTCTTTGAGGGAAAATTATTCAAAAGATCCTAAACTTATTGTATTTATGTCAATTTAATTATAAGCTTTACAATTTTCCCAATTGAATTTTAAATATTTTTACATTTTGACTTGAATCCATTCAGCCAATTTTAATCAGAAAACACTGACATGGACGGCCATCCTTTGAGGCATAAATAGTGCTGACATGAAATTTTTTTAATAATATTTTAATGTTTTTCTTTTTTTATTATTTCTCTTTTCCTTCTTTTCTTTTTTTCATCCTCTCTTCTTCTTTTTTTCTTTTCTTTTTCTTCTTTCTTTTTCCCTTTTGCCCTTTTTCCCACTTCGCCGCCTGTCTTTTCATCATCCCGACACTCCACCGTTTCGAGCACCGCCAGGTTTTTTTTCTTCCCCCTTCTATTTTCTTTGGCTTTAATGACAGGAGTAACAAACGGAGCCGTAATTTCTCTTAGGTGATCCGAAATAGAAACTACCTAGTAAATTTAATGTAGAGAGATCATTATCAGTTTCGGAAGTGGGTCTGTTCAAGGATTTTCGCTTGGAATTCGAATTTGTTTCCTTGGTCGATCTGCGACCGGAGGGAAGCTGGAAGAAACAATCCGAATGATGACGATGATCATCATATCCAGCAAAGTGAGCAATATTATTAGTATTCGATAAGTGCCTTGCGATTGAAAAATATTTTAGATTTTTGTTTGAGCTATATGAGATGAAATTCTCAAATACGGTTCTTTGAAAAATGTACGGTTCCATTCAAATTGTAATTTTTAGATATGACGGCACAAATTGTTTCTAGATTTTGACTTAATGTGCAAGAATAACAACGTAAATTATCTATAAACTTTGACTTAATGTGCAGTGTGGTGTTTTAATTTTTAATTTATTCAATATAATTCTTAAACTCAATGTGAAATGTGCTCCATAAAATTTTTAAATTGTTCAATATAATTCTTGAACATTTGATATGTGTTTAACTTAATCCTGAACTATTTGAAATTGGAAGAAGCAATTTGAATTATGATAATGATCATCTCCAACAAAGTAAAAATATTATTAGTATTGGATAAGCGTCTTTCAACTTAAAAAACGAATGGTTCCATCTAAATTGGAATTTTAATTTGCTGAAGTCCACTGTTTTACCAGTTAATGTACTGAAATTCGAGAAGATTTATTTCGCGTACCCACGTTCAGATACGTTGGCCTTGCAGGGATCTTATCTGGTTTATGATAGTGATTATCTCCTGCAATTCCCATGTTTGAACAGCATAGAATCCATGATACTGCTCCAATTCTCTTTTTATGGCTAGCACGTAATTTTGTTTGATTTTTATGAATGGACTTACTGATTAATAATCAAATCGATCGTTACTGTGGAATAAACCTGTCAAAATGGGCCCACCACCCATTTACGAACTCATGTTCAGTTACCTTGACTGATCTGTTTAATTGACCGATGGCGGAACCACGAGAAATGCAGCCAATTAAAAAATGGGCCCAATTTCTTTAAAGCAATTTGGCTGCGTTTGCGAATGGCCTTGGGAAGGGGCTTTGCTGTCTAAAATCCATTTGGCCCAATATTAAGTGTTTTGGAAAAATTTTGTCAACCCCATTAGGGAAAAGTTGGCCCTCATAAGGCTGAAAGCCCATAGTAAGTCTTAAGCTATTTTAGGCTTTCAGCATTCTCGACATACCCTCTTTATGGTTTAATATAAAAATTTTGTTCCAAAACTATTCTCACTCAATTTTTATTTTCCATTTTTGCCCTCGTGTTATCATCGTTGATCTTCTTCTCAATCGAGTCGACTGCCATGGTTATGCATGGCTATGAGGGGTCGGCGACAAGCTGAAGAGAGGTCAGCGTGGTTGCAACTACCTTGACAACTATCACTGGCCAATCACGCGACCTCGGTGAGTCGTGACAACCCAAATTTGGGTCATGTGACCTCCATGAAAGGCCACTTGAGGTCACGCAACCCCTTGTGAGGTGCAATGACCCAAATCTAGGTTGTGCGACCTCCATGAGAAGTTGTGAGGGTTGCACGACCAAGCAACCCCTGCTAAGGTTGCCCGGGTCACACAACCTTCGTCGGGGGTTGCTCGACCCTAGGTGGGCCTCACCGGTTGTCTCCAAGAGCTGCCTGAGGTCTTGCAACTTCAGATGTTAGCCACTGGAGATAGATTTTGCTAGCTAGTGGTCGCTTAACCTTCACCAGTCAACTTTTTTTTCTTTTGACTAAATTTTTTTCTTTTATTAATCACAAAAGCCCTTTCTAAATATAATCTCCAAACACTATTTTGTCCAAACGTTCTTTACAATGGTTTCAAATTACAATTTAACAAACACAATTTGTATTTTAGAAAACCTATTTAACTTAAAATCCTTTGTATTTTCTAAAAAAATTTCCCCAAAAGTCCAACCAAACGCATCCTTATGAACTAAATTATTTTTATTTTAAAGGAAAATTGTCTAAAAAATCTTAAAATTATTGTTTTTTTTTCAATTCAATTTTAAACCTTTTAATTTTGTCAACTGAACCCTAAATACTTTCACATTTTTTTAAATTGAGACATTCGGCCAATTATGGCCAAAAATTGGTCTGTGCCATATCGGGCACTGTCATGAGCAATTTTCAATGATATTTTAATATTTTTTTAATTTTTTATTAATTTTTGTTTTTTCTTTTTTCTTTTCTTTTTTTCCCTTTTTTTTTTTTCCTTTTTTCTTTTTCCCTTCTGCCTCCACTAAGTTCCACCGAACCTTGTCATTGGCCAGCAGAGGCCACCAATCTCAAGTGAGGATCGCCCTCGCTAGCAAAGGCCACCAACCTCAAGTGAGGCTCGCCCTCGCTGGCCTTGGGCAAGGAAGGCTCTAGCATGGGTTAGTGAGGGTCGCCCTTGCCTAGGCAAGGGTCACCCTAGTTGGCTTGGAAAGGGTGACCCTCGCCTAAAATCGCAACCTCCACATTATTAAAATATTATTAAAGTTTGGAAAATATTAAAAAATTATCATTGATTGTCCACGTTAAAGTCAGTCATGCTAAATAGATGGCCAATGGCCGAATTGACATAATTGGTAAAAATGTAATAGATTTAAAATTTTTTGGATATTTGGCTTAGTCTGTGACCTTGAAACCGAAAATGATATTCTTAATGAAAAAGGGTTAATATACAAACAAGACGATAGTCTCAGCAGCTCACGATTTCTAAGCAAAATCTGAACCCAGAAATAGACACATTCATTCGTCGAATTCGTTCATTCAAAAGATAAACAATTAAAAGCCCCTCTACGACTCGAGCTGAGCATACCAGACACCCTGGATCTTCACATCCTTAGGCACCTTAGCTCCCAAATCAGTATCCGATGGCTGGACGCTCTCGAACACACCGATCACCTCTCCGGTCTCGGGCTTGCTCTTGGTCACGCTCAGCGTGATCTTCCCGGTCGATGACGAGGCATTCTTGATGTTCTCCTTGGTCAAGTCCTCCTCGTCTCCTCTCCCTCCAGCAGGCAAGGCCACAGCATTGTCGTACCCGGTGGAACCACCACGGCCCTTTGGGTCGAGGAATGACGAGCCCCGGTATGAGGGCACGAGGAACTCCCCGCTGAAGCTCTCGGGCTTCCCTGAGGCCACGAGCTGCTTGATGGTGAAGAGGAAGGGCACGCGCTCACCCCCAGGGAGCTGCACGGTGACGGCCGCATAGTCGATCCCGTCCTTCTCCTCGAACTTGACAGCACCATCAGGGGAGACCTCAAAGGGGCCCTCGATCTCGTCGAGGGTGTAGGTGAGGCGGGTCATGAGCTTGGTCTTCTGGAACTCCGGGGGAGCGTTCTTGCTCACGCCCTCGGCCTTTACGGTGAAGGAGGTCGGCTCGAGGCAGATTTTCTTGGCATTGTACTTGCCGGGCTTGAAGGCGAACGAGTCGAGCCCACCGTCAATGGTGGGGCACTGGTTGGCCGTGCCTGTCCCCTTGACTTCCATGTAAGTCTTGCTCTGGATCTCGTCATAAGTCAGTCTCTTCGGGGCTCCCTCCGCACCGGCTCCCTGAGAAAGACCAGAAGCTCTCATCACAAACATATTCATCTATCTATCTATAAAAGCAGACCAAAAATGTGCAAATGAGAAACTAAACTGTACTCCTGAAATGTTTTATCGGGATCCAAGTTAGGAACCTCCATAAAAAAATGTGTTGATTAGCATGGCCAAGGACTTAGTTTCAATTACACTCTCTTAAAGTAAAGCATTGATCTCTCAGTTCTTGATCAAACCGGTATATGCATCTTGGTGGCAGGAATGCTTCAAACATCAATCCGGACGATCCAATCAATTACCAAAGACTCAACGCCTCTATGACTTCATCATTAGAGCCTACCGACCACATCAAGAATTAATTTAGCCCGTGAACTCTCGGCAGCTAAGGACAAATGCATAGTTTCGCAAGGCGTGCTGAAAAGAGAGTAGGATAACCTCGGCATCTGGAGAAGGGAAACGATCTATCTAGCACAACCCGACATCACTATTCGAATGCTTAATGACCTTCTCTAGATTGGCCCCTCGATCTATTCAATAACAATCTTCCAATTTCGAGCACCATCCATCGCCCACACAACATAACACGAAAGGAGCAGAGAGAACAGCAGTAATTACTTCAAGGACACTAATAATTCAACCATGTTAGCCTCTAAAGGCTAGGGAGCAACATAAACTGATAAGGGTGGCTCGATCTCCATACCGAGACGACGAGGGCCGAGGTGGCGAGGGCGAAGCCGGCGATCTTGGTGGCGTCGGTGCACTTCTGGGCCAAGTCCTTGAGATCAGCCTGGAGAGAGCAGGTCACCCTGGAGCCGGCACCGCATTCCAGCCCGAAGGCCTTGGACACGTTCTGCGACGACCGCAGCTGCGAGCTGCTGATCCTCCCCACCTTGGTGGGCTGCATGAAAGTGGCTGCCGCCTGTAGTGAAGCCGCCATTTTTCTCCCTTACTCTCGCTCTCAAACACTCTGTGCGAAGTCTGTGGGAGAAGGAAGGAAAAGGGGTTTTGCAGATAAGCGAGGTTGAAAACGAGGGCGGGGAGGGAAATTAAGCTGCTGGACGTGGTTCGTGTAAGATAAAGAGATAGGATAAGGCGGTCTTTGATTGGCTGGTTCGAGGTGATGCATCTGGCTGCAGGGCTCGCCACGTGGCGCTGTCCACGTGTGCGATAAAGATACTTCGGGTCGGAAGAGTTGTGGATGATGATGGTGGCCAGGTGGGAGAATCTACTTTGCTTTGTTGCTTGAGTTCTGCTCTCTCTCTATCTCTCTCTCAAGGGCAGCATCAGAATGAATGCATACAATGTGGACTTTCAAAATCTGACAGCAACCCTATTTTAATCTTTATCTTCTCTTTTATTTGCCTTCTCTGATTGATTTTCGTGTAATATACATTTTAAAGAGGAGGAGGATCAACCAAAAGCAAATGGAACACTTGGGCAAAACACAATTCAAAGCTCCTTATGCATTCAACCAAGGGATCTTACATTGGATCTTCCCTCTTCCTTTTCCCTTTATTTTGTTACTCTTCACCTTAGGTTATTTCTTGAGATCTTAACATTTGGAGCAGCAAATTGGTATAAAACAAAGATGGCTATTTTGTAGAAAATTATTCACATAAAATAATTTAGTTAATCAAGAACAATCGGATCTATATATGACTATAAAACACTGAGATTAATAAGTATAGCCAAATTAAAACTTACTTGCTTAAGTCATTACTTCAATTAAAGAAAAATAATTGATCAACCTAATAATTAGAAATCTATTGAAACGTCAGATTTTTCTCTCTATGACCTATTTCAATGAGATTAAACAACTGATAGGTATAATATACCCTTTTATAGGCTAGAGAGGAGACCTAGCCAGCATGTTTACTGGGCACATCCCATTACGGGCTTTATTTAAACATAATTGCCTAGAATTTGCTATTCAACTAGGCCCGTTATTAATAGATACCAAAACCCAGTTCAATAAAATCACTTAAGGGCTTAACAAATATTGAAATATCCATTAACCTGATTATTTAAAATAAAAAATTAATTAATTAATGTAAGCCCATATTATAGGAAATTTCCAATTTTCTCCCACTTGAGCTACATTAATTAACTTATTTTTATTTTGAAAAAGATCTTATATTGAAAACAACACTATTTGGTTAATAATTGAAAATTTGATTTTATGCAGCCACAATTTTAAAAAATAATATTACAATAACTGCATCTCAAAACCAATCCAGTCCTATATAACCTCAATATAGGACTATGAATATCAATGTGTTAAGAAAATACCGCAACACATGACCTTCCATAATCACATATAATAAGCTTTATATTTTCATGAATCATGGACCTAGTAGTATAGTAAGAAATAATACAAATATGTGATCAAATATACATTATTTCCTATTAGTCCTCAGTGCAATTTCTCAACGACACAAAACTGCATTAAGGCAATTTCTAAACAACATAAAATTGCACGATTATGTCACAATTTAATATGATATCTCATAATTAGTGACATCCAATCATCTTTAAACTAAAATTTGTTTAAAGATATTGTTTTATACTTCCATTTCTTAGTCAACAGAAAAAAAAAATAGAATCAACAATAATAATCATTGAAAATAAATGCTTTAATAGATATCATGAAAGTATTATTAGTTTGCATATAATTATAATATCCAGAAATACAAATTATATAACTCCCGCTAACAAAAGAAATCAAAAGAATCTAAAATACTCATATTCTTTAAACAAAATAAGTTGTAAGCCTTTTGTTATAGGATCAACCAACATGGACTCAATTTTGATATTTTTTATTACAATATCTCTCTTTTTTACCCAGTCTTTAACAGTATAACATTTTATCCAGTTAACATTTCAACTGTGGCATTGTTGTTATTTACAACAAAGGTAACTATTTCACACATAATGCAATAAGATCAATTATGGGCAATAAGCAATTCAACAAAAATAATTAGCACATTATAAACTCTCTTTTGAGCAAAGTGTACAATGCACCATTATTTTCCACAGCATGAAATTTATAAAGTAACAACAAGAAAAATTACATATAATTATTAAGGATCCATCTCTTTTAGACAGATAAATTATTTAAATTATACATCTCCATAATATCAATATAAAGAGAAATTACATATAATTTTCAAAACATTTATCCTCTTTGGGCAGATAAATATTTTTCAATTATACATCCCCATCTTTTAAATTGGGAATTAATCTTCATGCAATTTTTCAAATTAATATACACAATAACTCCCTTTGGGTGAGTAATTATATGTATATTAATTTTTATCAATAGGGAACTCCAAAAATTTATGCCCAAAATTCATCTAACAATACTTTACAACATGTGCTTCCTAAGATTATATTGAATTTATCAAACAACAATTTTTGCCACAATTTTCTTAATTTTTTTAAAATTTATTATTATTATTACTATTATTATTATTATTATTATTTTATTTTTAAGTATTGGACCCTTCCGCGGGGCCCTGACCCGTGAGCAGCCTAAACCGGATGGCGAAGCCCAAGCCTAGCTCTCTATGTGGGAAGGGCATGCCAGAATATTGCAAAAGGCCCAAACCCGCACAAACCCAAGATTTTGGGCTTGGTTCATGGGCGTGGGCGTGAGCCCATAAACAAGAACAAAAGAAATGTTGATGGGCGTGAGCCCATCAACCATGAAGAAAAGAAAGGTTGTAGGCTCACGACCAGAACTAATAACACAAAACAAAATAAAAGAACAATGGGCTTATGCCCATGTTACAAGCCCGGCTCGGCTGGAGGTCTTCTTCAACCTCTAGCCAGGTCACGAAAATCTACAAAACCGAGTCATGCGACCCGATTTCGACCCGAAACTCAAAATACACACGTTATGGTTGATGAATTTTTTCATGACTCTTGCTTCTAACATCAATATAATTGACTAGAATGAATTAAACAAAGAACAAACAAGAAAATCTTTCATATTCAAGTTTCAAAATTCGGGATCTAAACACCTATGTTCTAAATTCGTTTTTCTCTTGTTTAAGCTAAAAAAAACTTACCTTAATGCAACCAAAAGATGCTAAAACATATATAAAACAATACCCATACAATAATTTATAACGAACATCAATCAATTGCATATAATTTAAAATTCTAGAACTTTTTTCATGTATAAATCCTATAATTTCAAATTTAAAATTTTCACTCAATTTTCAACGAAATTATAAAAATTATATATGATTGGAAAGATCTTGACATGTAAAACAAAAACCCTAAGGTTTTAGAATCAATCGATAAAAAAATCCACATGAACAAATAAAGCTAATATTTGGCTCAAAAAGGAAAATTTCAAATTTATTCATAAAATAATAATAATAATTTTGGGCTCTACAATTATATATGACTTGCTTTCATACCATATATAGAAAATTATTCACACAAAATAATTTAATTAATCAAGAACAATCGGATCCGTATATGACTATAAAACACCGAGATTAATAAGCACAATGAAATTAAAACTTACATGTTTGAGCCATTGCTTCACTTGAAGAAAAATAAATAGATTAATTTGATAATTAAATATTTATTGGAATGTCAGATCTTCATCTCTATGACCTATTTCAATATAGCAGCTGCAACTAATAGGTATAACCTACCATTTTATAGGATAGAGAGGTGACCTAGCAAACTCTAATCAATAGCATGTCAACTGAGCCCCTTTTTGTTAAACACAATTGCTTATACTTTGCTGCTCAACTAGGACCGTTATTAATATATGCCAAAACCCAATTTAATAAAATCACTCAAGGGTTTAATAAATATTAGAATATTCATTAACCCAATTATTTAAAATAAATAAATTAATTAATTAATTTAAGTCCATATTATATGAAATTTCCAACATATTTCACTCCTTAGCATACCCCCATACATGTAATTCTATTTCATTAACGTAGAAGATATTCTCCCAGTCGAATAATCCAAATACATAATATTGCTTAAAAACCCTCTAGATGAAGATTAGCAAGTCAAACCATATTCTTAAAAGATCAAATCCTTGGCCTAACGGAATATATCATATCCCAACACTCATCCTACTCGATCTGATATATTAGGCCAAACCCACATAATCAAGTTATACGACAAAAACATAGCTTCGACTAAGGAAAATTAATCTAAAAGTTCTAAACATATTATACAATAGTCAATTTAATCCCAAACTTGCTGATGATTATCTATATAATTCTAAACCTTTGGATTATGCCAATTAAGTTCTAAACATTTAGATGATTTGCTAATTTAGTGTTAAATATTTTATAATTTGTCAATTTAGTTAGTTAATTTTAGCCGAAAATTATTGATGTGACAGTCCAATCAACATTAGTTACCTTACGTCGCATAGCCAACACCGACATTTAATATTTTGTAATTTTTAAAATTTTTTCTAACTCTTTTTTTGTGACGCCCCACACGTCACAGCTACCATAACATTCCTTTTTTTTTTTTTTTTGCATGTGGAAACATGTAATGACAACTTAATGCATTATAATTTAAATTGATGCACATAGAAATATAAAATTAGGCACTTTTATTTATTCATATGTTGTAGACAACCTAAGTCGGTACATTAGGGTCAAAAGGTTTCTTTAGCCAACTATATCCAAAATACTGTCCCGACCATTCTGCTGTTGATTCACATGGCCGCCAACGTAACAAGTCTTGGTCTCACTAAAAATGCCACCCTAATCCCCCAAGCCTCCTCCTATTCAACTTCACTGTTGCCATCATCATTGCCGTCTAGAAGTGGGAGAGGCCCCACCATACGCCCACCGATCCGGATGTAGAGGGAGCCAAATCCAATCAGCATGGAGCCTGATGGGAGGCTAGCATTAGCAATTAGGATCGCGGTGATCCAAATAAATGTAACCTTTGCAAAGTCAAGTTCGACCTACCCTGTCTAGTTCCACATGAGATCTGTCGAGACACCATGGAACATCATGGATGATCGGAGTAGCAGAGGCATACCTACGAGTCTGAAAAAAATGATAATCCACTAAGGGTGAGCACGATACTCAGCAAGCAAAAGTCTACTAAACTATATTATGTGAATCTATCATTACCCATTCGACGGAATCCTAAAAATAAAATACATGAAATCAAAATAATTTAACTTGCAACGGCTCTAAAAGAAATTCATGAAAACGTTATATCAGGAAGCAAAATGGAAATTTGGGAACTTCAATTAGTCTAAATTCAACTACCACCATCTTTAGAAGGGAACCATGTTACACTCCTCCAGACATCCCGCATCCCAATTGGCATAGTGAGGACCTTTGGAGGCCCTTATCACATTCCCCAAGCATCCAAAGGGCATTGTGTTACGCCCCTCCAGTCATCTCATACCCCACCTGACACCGCGAGGACCTCTAAGGGACCCTTATTATATCTTTTAAGCATCTGGAGGGCATCGTGTTACACCTCTCCAGGCATCTCGACAACCGGGGCATTATCATTATGGGGATTGATGGCATTCACCACATTTATATTATGGCATAGTAATTCAATAACTCAATTTGAAATATTTTTTATATTTCCAATGCAAAATGAAACATTTCAAGTTTCAAAATCCAAGATAATATAAAACCAGGTATAAGCAAAGCCCCCAAATTTGTAATACAAAAATCGGCGACATTAGAATAATCATCTCTTCACCCCCAAAAATGATAAACTAAAGGACAAATCTAAATAAAAAAATTAGTGTTCAAAGTGTTTTATTGTTAGTGCCCTCCCGAAGAAAATGAAAGATTATTTCATCAATACCACCCAACAAAATTTCTTTGAATCATCTACAACCCACTGACCTAACAAATCCCACAATGATTTCCAAAATCGAAGCACACAAAGAAAAGCTGAAAAAAAAAAAAAACATGTAACTAGCCCAATGAAAGCCCACGACCACAATAACCCAAAACACTAAAATCAAGTCAAACAGAATACCAACAAACCGGCACAGGGAAGATCGGCATAATTCCAACATGAACATCTGAACTGATCCATTGTAGCAACGAACAATGTTCAGAAATTGAGGATTCCGATAGCATCACCATCGAAATTACTGGTCTTTAACCATGACCCAACCGATCATCCAGCCACGGTCTCAACCCCAATTTTGTGTTATACAAGTCGAAACGTATTCAAAATTCATAATTTAGTACCTCTATCCATTATAATCCTAGATGCAAGAAGTTTAGCTAGGCAAAATTTCCAAATTCACCAATGAGCACGACTTGCACAAAATAGCAATAACTTGCGGAAATCCAAAGGAATGCATCTCGTCGAGCAATGATGGAATTCACAAAGTATAGAATATTAGACATCTACTTGCTTTGTGTTCTTGTCGACGACGGTCGGAACGGCATGACGACATGAGCGAATGGCGGCACAGGGCGTGTGTGACATTGTAAATTTTCCGACCCTATAAGTATAATCAGGTTATTACGGGCTTGAATTATTTTAAAGTGGGCCAAATGACAAGCCCGATGGCCCATGAGAAAAGTATGGGCTTAAATAGTTAACAAGTTACACGAAGATATTAAGCACGGGCTTGATCGACCAAAGGATGAGCTATGGACTTGGGCTTGATTTGGAACGAGCCAAGAGTCAAGTTCCTTAAAATTATGAATTAAGTCTAGTGGACCATGAAATGTCGTGGGATGAGCCCGATGGGGCAGAGACGGGTATTTAGGCCCAAGCACTTTAATTTTTTCGAAAGATTATAGGTTAAGTCTTATGCGAGATTTAATTAGAATTTTATTAAAACTTATAAGTGATTGTAATTTTATTATCGAACACTAACTTTAGTAATTTCTTGTGAGCAATTCTTATTTGTATCGTAGATTAGTGCTAAGATGTTAATACGTCAATTAGATTCATGCAGACTTATGGACTCATATAGTTACCAAAGGATCAAAAAATTTGTGGATTTGAAACGAAATTAAATAGAGGAGGTTAGAAACTATTAGACTTACGACATGGATTAGAACTTGATCTTAACCATTCTCGAGTGCCAAATGTCAACCATGAAGAAGAATGCGGCGTGGGAGTCATGACTTTCATCTCTTCCCTCTCGATTTCTCTCCAACTCGAACCCTTCAGAGGAGATATCATCATTTCTTCCTAATAATATCTATTATTGGGATTTAAAATAAAACCTATACACTCATATTTGATTTTCCTCAGAACTCACGCCATTTCTTCTCCTTAAATAGACCAAATCCTTTGTTCAAAAAAAAAAAAGACCTATATCTCTCCTCTCTCTCTCTCTCTCTCTCTCTCTCTCTACTTCTCTCTTTTCTCTCTTGCACGGCTTGCACATAAGCAAAGCCCAACGACCCCAGCTTCTTCTTCTTCTTCTTCTTCTTCTTCTTCTTCTTCTTTTTCCTCTTCTTATGCGTGTTTGAGGGCAGAATTTCAAAGAGCAGCGGGCCACCAGTGAAGCCGAGCCACAGATAAGGAAATGATGAGATCCTAAACTAGAATTTATCTAATGTTTGGTGAGGGAACTTGCGGAGCATGCTAGATGGTGGGAGATTAAGTCTTGATGCTTCTATTTTGAGTTGGAATAAGTTAGATGGGCACTCAAATGGAGCTATTGGTCTTTACATGTGATGATCGGGGTTCGGATGGTCAAAGAATCAAGCGCGAGGCAGATCCCCTAATTGGATAATACACATTCCAGTTGATCGACCCTAATTCTAGTTGTTTTGTTCCAAAGCAAAGATATCCACAGAACAGTTCATACTATTTAGATATTCACGATCAAGAAGTATTGTATTCTCTTTTGAATAGGCCCTAAAAAGAGAAGGAATGCTAGAATGCCAACAGGTGTCTAGTGTGTTTGTCGAGATGGTGGGTAGACAACCATTGAGTGATTGACAGGTGTTGCATGTTGGTTTTGAGGGGTTGAGAGGCAAATTCTAGCCATGGGTTGAACTGTAGGTTGATGTATGTAGTTTATGAGTTATTGAGATCACTTGTGGATTCTATGGAAGCGGTGTCGAGGTATTAAAAGAGGTTGAAGACAAACTAAATAACCTGATGTAGTTGTAGATGGAGACAAGGTGTGATATCCTGATTTTCAAGTTCTGATTTCGATTGAATAAGTTAGGCTTTTCATCGATGCACCTATAATGCTTTTCTCTGAGATTACCACTTATGAGATAACTTGCCTATCCAATGAAGCCATTAAGGGATTTTAATATAATAGACTTGAGAACTCGACCAGGAATCGACTGCTCGACCGTACTAGTCTGCAAGGGTCATTACGACATAATTAAAAATCGATCGGAGACCGGAGATAGGTCGATTTGACTGAAATATGTGATCAAAATGTGGGTGATTCCACCTGATTACAAAATTCTCATCAATCGGCACTAGGCCGATTTTCTTTCATTTTAAGTACCTTGTGTCCGTATTTGAAACTTCAAGATTTTCATGACTAGCAAAAGTAGTCAATGTGTCAAAGAGGTATGTGTGGTTTGAAGAAAATCGACTACATGTCAATTACACCAAAAATTTCTAAAAGCTACTTGATAGGCTAAGTCACGCTAAAACTACATCTGATTGAAATTAACTGCGAATTTGAATTCAATTTTAGAAATTGAAAGTTCTGTCATGTCATGAGTTATTCTAGGAACGTTGACTCACCTTTCGAGGATATTTTGGTGAGTTCGGGATTTTTACGAAAAATTGATTCGGATGATTCAGAAAACAAACGGAAATTCGGATTGACTGATTTGAAGGGATTTCTGGCCTCCGGCATAAACTACTTGGTGAAAGGTAATTTTGTGGCTTTTTCCACATCAAATCGGATCTCAATTGGAGAAATTTGTTCAGAAAATCGAATTCCAAGAAAAAAGAAAGTAGAACTCGAAATTGAAAGGAACGATCGTTTTTGCTACCCAAGACTTGTTATTTTAGGAGGATTTTAGTGCAAGGAAGCAAGTGAAAACCAAACTTTGTACATGGAAATTTGTAGGACCAAATTTGGATAAAAATAGGGTGTTCTATTTTCAATTTTCCTTTTTCCCCCTCCTCTCTCTCCTTCTTAATTGCGCATGTTCCCATCATGCCGGTTGAACCTCCGCCCTAGCCTTCCACCGTTTTTCTTTTCTTTTTTGACTAGTGGGTCCGGTCTTATCCTTTTTATTTTCATTCTTTTTCCTCTTTGGTTGTCGACATCCCTCCTCTCTCTCTATTGGACCAAGCTGCTAGCTGCCCCCCCCACAAAATTTCCTCTTCAGTTTTTGCTTTGACCTTTAGTTTTCCTCGGTCGTTCGTCCTTTCCTCTTTGGACGAGCTACTGCTGTTCTTTTTAATTTTTTTAGTTTCTTCGAAGCCCATTGCCTCTCCATCGTGGGCATTTCAACTGCGGCAACCCCACCGAGCTTGCTACTTCTCCTTTGTTTGTTTTCATCTTTCTCGCATGTTTCTGCCCCCACCGAGCCCCACCAATTTGTCTTTGGCTGTCACCGCTCCACCACTCGGCCAAGTTGGCCCATCTTTAAAGCCCAATCGGTAGCCTATTTCAGCAAGTTCAGTTAACTCTTATTGGCCCGATTCATGGTTGTTTCAATCACAGCCCACACCACCACCCGCGGTCGCCGAACCTAGTCTCGAACCGTGCCCGAACCAACCACCGTTGTAGCTCTTTGGACACACTTTTTGAAGCTATTTTCAGCAAGGGTTGTGGGCTTTGTGGGGCCATTTTCAAGCCCGTCCCGACCCCACTTGGCGGTCCCGCTTTGAAGTTTATTGAGCCCCTCCATATCCCTATCATTTTGATCCGAGCGAATCATTAATCATATGAGTTTAACTTACTAATTCTCGCTTAATAGGTTAATAACACTTAATGGTTGATTAATTTAGGTTAAGTATGGATTATGTGGTTAGTTAGATTTGATTAGTGAATTTAATTATTTACCAATGTATGTTAGGTGGATAGTTGGTGCAATTAGGCCCTAGACATGCTCTAGTATTTATCTAGAGTGATGCGAAAATTTTCGAGATTCGTCTTGGCTTCTAATTAGGTTTTTTCGGGCCCAAGTCGCATTTTTGGCATTTATTTATTAATTTTCGTAATTATTTAATTATTTATTTATTTTACGGAAATTAGATTGAATAGTTGATGGTTGGAATTTTATGCTGATTACAATGGTATGATATGTTTATTTAATTGAGCTCGAATTTGTGCTAAATTGGTGTGATTTGTATTTTAGGAATTTACTCCTAAATTTGTTTAATTTTGGTAATTGATTAGAAAATTACCGGACGTCGGTTTACAGTACCAAAAATCTAATTTGGGACTGTTGAAATTGATGAGAGATTCAAAAGTGAAATTATTATATTATGGCTAAAGCCGACCTCATACCCACACACGGCGATTTTATTGGAAATGATAAAAATGTTGAATTGGTTGTATGATTGGGATGATATACTATATCAGCATATATGCGATATGTCAATTTAGCATAAAGCAGTATAACGGTATATTATATCAACCCATAGGCGATATGTCAGCTTAGCAAAGAGCAATATACCTTATCAGCTTAGATTGAGTAATGTCGATATATTATATCAGCCTATGGGCGATATGGCAGCTTAGCAGAGAGTAGTATATCCGATCATCTCAAAAGCGAGCTATACTATCTATTTATCAACTTAACAATGAACAGTCTTGATATAATTGGACTTATATTTAGTATGAGATGAGCCGACTAATAAGGGTCGTGATGACATGTAATTGACTAAGTCGATTGATTGCTGAGTCAATCTGGATTGATTGGATGATATGATTGCGAGTTTATGACTTGAACTAATTTGCAAGAAGAAGTGAAGGCCCAGGTAAGTCATATACCTTCTGATTGTGCTTAGGCAGCCTTTAAGGCATATTTTCTTCCTAATTAGGGCTTAGGGGGTAGAACTCACTGAGACATAGTCTCACCCCGTTGTGAGTTAACATTTCAAGTCCTTGGATGGAGATTCCCCCCCGAGCTCCATGGTTGTCTCGTGAGGATTACAGAGCAAGTCTCTAGTTACCTCGATCCCGAAGGTTTTTGGGTTTACGACCTAATTGTAACCATAGTCTGGATCGAAGATGTCCCATATCAGGAAAGACCCAACCGAATCAGCGCATGGTTTCGTACCAATCCCTTCGGTATTAGACTAGGTCCTCTCAGATCTTTCGATGTCCCCTCAGTAGTGCTTGAGGTTGCTCGAGACGAGAATCTGGTTAATCCTTCGG
Source organism: Eucalyptus leucophloia subsp. euroa (assembly GCA_017140325.1). NCBI lineage: Eukaryota > Viridiplantae > Streptophyta > Magnoliopsida > Myrtales > Myrtaceae > Eucalyptus > Eucalyptus leucophloia. The sequence goes on along the minus strand of CM029476.1, from coordinate 17,589,237 downwards.
ATGGTGCAGTGGAGCACCCGTCATCTCGCCCTAGCCCTGTGGACTCTGCCAAATCAGCAAACGAGTCGGACTAGCTGATCGTAGGATAACTTGTTTTGAAGAGTCGATCTTTTTATAGACTTTGTAAACATCGACTAGTAATATACATAAATTAATCTGATATGTATAAAGGTGTGTTGCGATTTTCAAAGAATAGTGACTCTACTTTTCTATCCCATTGAATTGTTGTATGGGGATTATTTATCCATTTTCGCATGTGCATTTAAAAATGAATGGGTCGGCGATGTATCTTGGAACGTCTCTATTTAATCGACCAAAGAGAGATGGGCATGTACTCGGAGGATTGAGGCGTGACATAAGGGCTCGGGATGCTTTGTTCGAGGGAGACGGGGGTAGAAATTACTAGTTTATGCTAGGGGTGAGTATGGTCCTGGTTGGTCTAAGCTACCCGTACAGTATCGGTCCTTAATTTTTAAGACCGAGGACCGATCCTATTGAGCCTGGGACCAAGGACCGGACCGACCCAATGGGTTCCATCCGATTCTAAGGTCAACCTGGGACCGATCGATAATTTTTTTCGTCTTGTTTTTTATACTTCCTAAAAAAACAAAATTACAAATTCAAATTACATATCCATTGACAATGCGGTAATATGCAACTAAACTATAAATACCAATACATATTCAGCAAATTTAAGATGACACAATAATAGAAATTTCGTACCTGCTAACCGTTTATCGAGATATGGGACAAGATAGAAAGTTTTTGTAATCATCTATCTTTAATATTCGCAACACCATATGCAAAAGCGTTTTCCTGCAATTGATCACACTCAACCAAAAAATGAGCTTCACACCACTTGATTAGCATTTGATCATGTAGAGTTCACTTGACCAAAAAATGAGCTTCACACCACTTGAGTAGCAAATCACCGTAAGCAACTGTAGTACTACTCTTCAAAAACTTCTACCATTTGACACAAATTAAAAAATAAAGTACAGGTGAAACTCATTAGTAAAATACAACTAAACCATAAAAAGTTCAAAATACTTAATATAAACTATGAATATATAACTTCACATCTTGTTAATTCACTTGAACTTCTAAACACCTAAAAACAAAACAAATAACACATAATTACTACTCAACAAAAGTTTTGAATTGAAATTACTATTGGTGCTATTGATAGAACAACTCACCATATATATATTCATTCAATGTGTAAGCTCTATTTATTGATGGTAATTTCCTCGGTAAGACAATCTATATCTAAAACACGAATTCATTCATTAGAGCTACAAACAAATTAACAAGGGAAAAGAAATATACATAATTTAAGCTTACCCAATTCAAACTTTTTAGCATATTCAATACACTCTTCAATATTAATAGGCACACGAGCAGCTCTTAACCAGTCTTGAGTACAAATTAAAACTTCCACTACTCTAGGAGTTAAAGAACTTCAAAAACCATCAAGCACATGGCTCAAAGTACTAAAAGCTGACTCTGAAGCAACGGTATTTACAGGAATTGACAAAATATCTCGAGCTATCAAAGATAAGATTTTATATTTTGAACCAGTACTCTTCCACCATATCAAAATGTCAAGATCAAGAATATCTTCAGATTACTCTTGAAGATACCGTTCAAGTTCCGATTTGTTGTCATCGCGCCCCCTTTTCTTTTAGTGGAAAAAGTTTTTCCGCCAAGCTTTGATGTTAACCTCATCACTCTCATCATTTCCATCAATATTGGAAGCATTGCTACTATCAACAGATATAGATTGACCATCTAAATATTGATGACCATGACTAGAAAAAGATTGCTCATAAAATACATACAACCGCTCCAGCATGTACTTCACCTTATCATGCATTTCATCAATTTTTGCGTCATCATCATAAATTTGCTCAAAACAAAACTTCACATAATACAACTTTCTTGTAGGATCTAATGCCACTGTAATTAAAATCATCATGTTTACTTTATCTAAACTCCTATAGTATTTATCAAACTTCCCCTTCATCTTCACATCCATAGCTCTAAGCTTAGGATCCAAAGCATTACATGTATCTTTCAAATATTTATATAAAAAAACTATTCCCTCAAAATAATCATTCGAATTGGTATATGAACTCCCCAACATTTGATTGGTAGCATCATAAAATCGCTTCAGAAGTTTGGAAAAAATAGTGACATTTTCCCCATTTTCATTTTTAGGAGAATCATTATTAAACTCAAATTCAAAAGACAAATCATCTTCTGCCATCATTTCAAAAGTTTTTTTGAGTTTATGACCGTGTGTAACATGAGATTAGTGGAATTCCATCTATTTGCAACATCTAAACAAACCGAACCCTTATGAGTGATTCTTTCAACCTCAATACAAGATTGAAATGCTTTAATTCTCATGAAAGAACTCACACATCTAACAATGTTTCGGATGCATGCAATAGAATCACGTACCTCAGACAAGCCATCTTTTACAATCAAGTTCAATATATGAGTAATGCACCTCATGTGTAAAGCCTCACCAGCTAAGACCAATGACCCATCTCTTGAAAATTTATCTTTCGAATAATCAATGACAACATCATTCACACTAGCATTGTCCACTGTGATTGTAAACACATTTTTTTTTCTATTCCCCATTCATAAATGCATTTTTCAATTATTTTACCAATCTCACTACCCTTGAGATTATGTATTACCACAAAATTGATGATCATTTTATGTAATTTCTAGTCTTCATTAATGAAATGTGCAATAAGACATAAATAGTTCAGATTCTGAACAGAAGTCCATGTATCAGTCGTGAGTGCAATCCTTGATCTAAGCTTACCAAAGAAAGCCTTTAAAGAACTTTTTTCATTCATATACAACTTAATGCAATCTCTAGTCACCATAAATGGTGACAAATGTGTGAAGAGAGGTTGTATCTCAGTAACAAAATCATGAAATTCAACACGCTCAACCAAAGAAAATGGTTGTTCATCAACTATGATCATCCAAGCAAGCATGTACCTAGACCAATCTTTATCAAATTTCCATGTCGTTAAAATATTACCACTATCATTACCAGTACCAGTATCTCCCTCTGCCTTGCCAAGCACATTTCCATCACGTGGTGCAAATAATTTTTGCCTCTTATCTATATTGGGGGGATACTTATTGCACTTTTTCAAATGCTTCAATATTGTTGAAGTACCATTGTTAACAGTATATGAGTACTCCTTCCCACAATGAATGCACTTTACCTTACATACTTTTTCTTTTTTTTGTCTTCTCATCTATGATTCTTGAAAAATTATCCCACACAATAGATTTATCTATTTTTCGCTTCTTACAAAGAGGAGGATGATTAGTGGATACCTTAGTTGACTCTTTTAAGTTTTTTTTCACATCCATGGCTAGACGATTCCATCATAGGACTGATCTCGTAACATCCCTCCACTTCAATTGAAATATTATCTAAATCCATCAAGTTCACCTGAATATTTAAGTACCGGCACATAAGCTTCGGTGCTGCACTCACTGATGATACAACAAATATCAGCTATGGTTTCATTTTTGAGATGGCAACATCAAATAGCTATTCAGAAACTACATGAAACAAACAATAGAAAAAGGCAACATCAAAAAACTATTTATATGTTGGGTGGTTAAGAACCATGACTGTCATTGATCTTGACAAGGAAAAGGTTGATGGGAGAAAAGAAATTTTACCATGAAAGAAAATGTAGAAGTTAAGTGATAAAGAAAAAGGGATCTTTAGAATGATTTCCCTGAAGAGCAGGAAAATTGACAAACTTGGAATCTACGGAAAGTTATTCATGTTAGGTAAGGTTGTACCACTTTTCAAGGGTGTGATTCATTCAAATTAGTAATAGAATAGCACATTAGAACCTTGTGATAGATACTTCACTAGATCCGAATATTTACCAACAAAAGGCATCAGGCAAAATTTATAAATGCCTAAACATAGTAAAAGGAGTTCAAGTAATCAACAAAATCATAAATTGAGATCAAAAGAGCAAAAGGACACAAAGCCCAAAAAGAAAAAGTGGGCACTTCATTCTGAAATTCAATTATTATTCATATTAAACTATAGCTACGTAGCATTCACAGTTATTTGAAAATAATAAGTTCACAAAGTTTAGAGAGTTTGCCGGTGCATATCTATAATAAAGTGATTTTTACCTTGCCACACAACTCCCAAGTCAAGTGAATGTGGCCTGATTTTTGTGCCAAATTAAGTTGTTTCTCTAGGAAGGTCGTTAGCACTACAATGATGGAGCCTGCAACCAATAAAAAAGCTAGTTTCTCAGAAAATCTACAGGACAATTTGAACCCATACTTGCAGGAAATTCTTATATCATCCCAAAATGTTGCAATTCTTTTTTAGCATTACCAACTATATGCTCATTGTCACATTGATATCCTCAGCAGGAATCCATTTGGAAATAAATAAGAACTAGTCATTAGAAACCCATTCAAGAGAAACTCATGTATAAATCATTCATCAATAATGAGCAAGATGAATAGCTGCTTGAGTATCTTTTTTACTATATGCAAGCACACTTGTATCCTGAGAACCTCTAGTTTTAAAGTCAGTCTTTTGCTCATATGCACCTCTTAAAGTCATTATATAACTGTACCCACTGAATTTTGAATTAACAAGCAAATTGCAATCAACAAAAGTAACATTTTACCATCTTATCTCACCTTTATTGTGTGATCTAGCAAATTATTTGTGACATGCTAGCCGATGAAGACAACATTAGTAATATCGGGGGACTTCTCTTTAATTGTTGCTTTGATCCCAGACCCAATGGACTCAGGTCCCACATACTTTACAAGGCAGTCTCTAGTTTCAACAAGCAACACCTTGACGCTTCCACCATAATTTGCAATAGCTAGTCTTAAATTACAAGACGACATATTTAAAGCGACAACAACTAGAATTGGGGGACATCACCAAAATTTCATTTCTTTTCCCAACAAAACTTTGGCATTTTTTACCTAATTACAAGCTCGTGTCTTTATCGAGCTTGTTGTTCCAACATGCAACAATCTAGATTTTAAAAACATGACATCAATACGGTTCGATTGCTACTTCAGTTAAAATCATGATGGATGATGAGCTTGATTCGGTTCTCCAATCAAAGTTAAAACCCATCTTAAAAAAAGGAAAGAAAAGCTCAGAAAGAACACATTGGATGCAATTGGTCCCGTCAATCGAGGGTTTAAAAGGGGAGGTCACGGGGACTAATACCTAACCAAACTAATCACATATGTGAAGCAAACATGGAAAAATAAAAATTCAACACAAATCAAGAGCATACATGAGGTTGAAGATCTCAAATGAAGCACAAAGTAAAACTCACTAGTCAAGTTGTGTTTGGAAAGCAAGGGCGAGCCGAACATTAGGGTTTCTAATTAGAACTTCTTCTTTTTTCCTTTTGATTTACTTGGCAATAAGCGAGGTGACCAGCGTGAGCAGCGAGCGGCGAGTGTTGAGCGAGGCTAGCAACGACAGCAAAGGGCGAGTGGCAACCAACGAGTGGCACGCGACGCGAGTGGTGTGCATGGTCAAAGGTGAGCGGCGTGGGCAACTAAAGGAGAGTGGAGATGTTACTACTTTTGATTTTGGCAAATTGAAGAACAAAGAAGACAGAATGGAAGAGAACGTACTTTGGGGAAGGAAGTTGTGAGGAGATTTACGATGTAAACTCTGCGTCGTTTTGGACGTCACGAGTCCGATGACTGTGAGGACTCCTTGGTCCTCATGGTGAAGAACATACTCTAGACTATGGAGGAGGATGTTGTGAAGACCTTTACGGAGTAAACTTCACGCCTTTTGGATGCCATATGTCCGTGAATGTGAGCCTAAGGAGTCAACAGCTTTAACATCATTTTACTTAAGTTTGAATATATAATAGAAATATAAATAATATAATATATAGGGTTGGTTCGGGTTGGACCGACTCAAAACTCTTAAGACCGATGACCAACCAGTACAGTGTTGGTCTTAGAATTTCAGGACCAATGACCAACCTAGTCCCCTTAGGAACCAGACCAAGATCGATAGGGTTGGGCCGGTCTAAGGTTGACCCTAGACCGCTGCTTACCCATAGTTTATGTGTCATTTTAAAGTCTTAAATGTATAGTCGAGGAAATAACTAATTTTCTTAGGAGCACAACAACTATTTTAGACTTCCACTATTGGTTGTTAGAGATTTTTTGAATAAATTAGCTAGCAAGAACATTCCTCCTTTAGAATAGCAAACTGACCTATGGAAAACAGCAGAACCTTAGGTAGTTCTATGAATTTTATGAAACTTTCTAGATGGAGTTGGACCTTAAAATTTTCATGAAAGTTGTAGGACACATCTTTAAGAACAACATATCAAAATTTGAGAACGAACGGTCAATGTTTGAATATCGAAACAAATTTTCTTCAGTACATGCGTAAATTGAAAGTTGCTACAAAATTTAGGGGTAAAGACAGCAAGTTACTACTATTTATACAATGAGAAATAGGCTTAGGCTTAGGCTTCTTAATGGAAAATGTTAATGTATGTCTCTTCTAGAACTACTAAAATTTCGTAGCATTTTGATGAGATTTAACGCACTTTTTGCCTATATGATTAAAACTGCTCGTGTTAATATTTTATTCTGCCTTGATCCGAGACTGTGCAATAGATATTGTGCCTCTTGTACCTGATTTTCATGGTATAAAGGGAGTTTAATGGTCTTGTAGTAATGGTTAGTTTGTGCATGAGCATGTCTCTTCCATGATTCGAAGTGTGGTCATTGTATGGTTACTTATTATGGCACATGTGTACAATGAGTGCGACATGAATGAAATGCTACGTGAGTATTGAGTGCTAATTAAAGTGATTGTGTGCTCTTGAGGTCTTATGCATGTTGTGATGTGATATGACTCAGAGGTGTGATATGTGAATTAAATGAGTAAGAGATTTCCATCGGTACTCAAATATCAGTGATGCCCTGGGGAGTGGGATGCCTATGCTATGTGATCTTGGATGCCTCAGTTGAGTGAGCTATCGAGATGCATTGGAGTTGATATGCCCCCGTGTGTGATCAGGGATACCTTGGTTGTGGGAAACCGTGATACCTCGGAATGAGATGCCCTTTGCTATATGATCTAGGGATGCCTCGGAGGAGATGCCGTATACTATGTGATCTAGGAATGCCTCAGTTGTGTGATACTAGAATGCCTTGAAGTGATATGCCTATGATAACAATATTGTGGAAGTCCAAATGTGGGATTTTGGAAGTGACTCGATCGGGTCAATTTGAGTTTCGGTAGGTAAACTGATTGAGGGTGGATCTTGACATACACACTATAATATAATTCCACTTGGTGTGTTCACGTGTTGTTGTTGCATCTCATCTAGATTCTAGTTAGAAATAGGAGACATACATGCATATTTTGTGTGCTTGATATGAAGTGATCATTCGTGTGACATCTTAGCATTCATTTAGCTATACTTGGATGATTCAGTCTTAGTAAGTATGCGCTATTTGGTTATGTCATCTTGTTTTCTTTAGCGACTGTGGATTGTCTAGTTTAGGATCTTATTATTTCTTTACTAGGCGTTACCCATTCTTTTCTATTTTTTAGATCGTTAGTATGGACGTGCCACCCCTTACACGATAACGGTGATTGCATACATTGATATTTCTTTTCACAACGTATATAATCCCGATATCGAGCTAACCTATAGGAGATATAAGGCTATACTTTGGATGGACAATGGTAGGATAGACTAGATCCCGATGAGGTTTGTTGCTTGGTTCATAAACCATGAAGGGGAGCTGTTTGGCCCTCTTCAATTTAATGCTGGAAGACCTGAAGCTGGGGCAAGAGGTGCTTAGGTGCCCAGTTCATGACGTAGTCGGATTTTTGTTTTTGATAGACATAGGCTAGTGTAAGAAGTAGTGAAGTTAAGAACCCCTCTCAACATTTCCCTGGTTAATTACTTACACTTTTGTTCAAAAATATATAAATATATGTTGTACATAGGTGAATGACTCGTAAGTAATCCAGGTCGACATATGTAAACCCAAATGGTTTTCAATAAAAAAGTAACAAAGCTTTTCACAATCCTTATAGTGCAATCCAGGTTGAATTATCTAACACTAGGTGACAGGACTCTTATAGGGTGACCGAGTGTCAGAAAAGCTTCAAATCATAAAATATCCTTGTTATACATGTTAACCAACTAGGTTGGGATACTATAGTGCGATAATTGAAATCAACAGTCATGTCATGATGATAATTTGTATAATTTTTGCTTGCGCTTAGTATGTAATGCTACCGGGACGTCACAACGTGTTATCAATGAAAATGGTAAGGAAAGCCACGCAAGATGAATGACCGAAGAGAGAATGAGAGGCTGTAGTCTTTTTGGGCGTGATGAAGAGTCCGAGGGTGAAGATGACGAAGTCGTAGGAAATGGCATTGGTTTATGCTTATATTGCCTTCTTACACCTCCTCATGCATGCACCACGGGAGATTAAATTGCCACATTTCCGTCAACGTTGGCAATTTAGGGAAAATTCTACTGGGGAAAAGAAACATAGCTGTCTGCTGGTAATTCTCAATTTACCACTCGACAACTCAAGGAGTTTGCTGTCCATTTAAGGAAGGGATGGCTAGAGGTAGACGTTGGCTTTGGTGAGCAACTTTCATTTACCCCTTTGACAGCTCAACTTGAAATGGCCAAATAACTCAACTTGTGGCCTTACTAGAAGAAGCTGGCTATGGGTTTGGGGACATGATGAGATGGTGTCGAGGTGTTACAGCAGCATCAGGCGATGGGGCATGGTGACTTGACGATATGGTGGCAAGACACGGCGACTGTAGCTCAAATGGCGTGGTTTGGTGACAAGCTCGTTAACATGGCATGGACCGCTAAATATTTGAGGCTTGAGCGAAAATCCGGATATCACATTTTTCCTTTTTTTGTTTATTTTTTAATTTATTTTCCTTGTTTCTCTTTATCAATTCCTTGTGAGGGGACCCTCACTAAAGGCCACTAAAGGCCACTTTCCCCTATGGCTAATGATCAATAGAGGGAAATACAAAATAAAGAAAAAAGGAGATAAGTACACCTCAAGTGCCATAACTTGGCACAAAATTCGATCAAAACACTTAAGTGCCACATTCAAAGAAAAATGGATCACTTAAGTGCCACTCCGCCAAAATCCGGCCAAAACGCTAACGTGTCAATTTTCCGGCGAAGCGAGTACAAAAAGGCATCGTTTGGGCTAGCGTAGTAAAAACATATATATATATTAATTAAATTAAATTTAGTTAAAATATTTTAAAATAATAATTTTAATATTAAAAACTTAAAAATTAAAAAAAAATTAGCAAAAAGGGGGAGCCGGGCGGGGGCCGCCGCCTCCCCGCCATTGCCTAGAAGGGCCGGCGACGAAGGGGAGGCTCGGTCGGGATTGCGAGGCCCGGCCGGGGGCCGGTGACCATGACCGATCGACGGTGAGGGCTTGCGAGCCCTCGCCACTCGTCACAGATCTGGGCGAAGGTCGCAGCCCTCTCCCAGCCGGGCCAAGGGTCGTCAACCCTCGCCGCCGGTCCGGGGTCGCCGGCCCCTAGCCGGGTCCTGGTGACTCCGGCTGAGCCTCCCCCCTCCATTGTCGGCCCTTCCCGGCAACAGCGGGGAGGCGACGGCGGCAACTAAGGGCTCGGCCCTCCCTCCCTCCCCCCCCCCCCCTCCCCAATTTTTTTTTGTTTTTTTTTTTTAAATTTTTTAATTTTTTTTTTTTGAATATTAAAATTATTATTTTTAAATATTTTAACTAAATTTAATTTATATATTATTTTTTTTACCATGTCAGCCTAAAATGATGCCGTTTTTGCATTATTTGGCCACATCGGTGTTCAAAATGGCGTCATTTTGCACTTGTTTCACCGGAAAAATGCCACGTATGCAATTTAGCCGGATTTTGGCCGGATTGGCACTCAAGTGATCCATTTTGCTCCAATTTTAGCACTTAAGGATACATTTCATAAGTTTGACACTTAAATATCCCTTTTTGCCAAATTATGGCACTTGAGGTGTACTTATCTCAAGAAAAAAGAGAAAGGCAAAAAAGTAAAGAAAATGAAAAAAATTAAAAAATTGTAAAAATTATCCATATCAACTTTGGTCGTGTCACGTAGGATGGGCTGCATTCATCTATGGTTGGCAATCGAAAAGGGAAAATATGGAAAAAAGAAAAAAATAGAAAAAAATGTGGAAATTTTTTAAAAATTGCAAATATCTTCAGCATTAGTTGCGTTACATAGGATCACATTAATAGGACCGTCACATCAAATTAAAATTAGTAGAAATGACTAAATTAACAAATAATCAAAAGATTTAAAATTAAACTAGTAAATTATCTAATAGTTTATGAATAAATTGACATAATTGAAAATTTTTGAACTAATGTAATAAATTATCAAAAGGTTTAAAACTAAATTGGCGCAATTGAAAAGTTTAGAATTAAATTGACTACCGTATAATAAGTTTAGGGCTTTTGGACTCGCTTTGACTATGTTGCATCATATATACACTAGTTCTTTTGCCCCTTAAACTCCAATTTTTATTAGGGGCCTATTTGGTTTAGATTTAAGGAAATTATTTTGGCAAAATGCAAATACATTGGGGGTAAAGGGGTCTTCCAAAACACTTTAGTGTTTGGCGAATTGTAATTTTAAAATGTACTGAAAAGTAATTTTGGCTTAAATACCATTTTGTACACCCTACATTTGCAAAAAGGCTTTTATTAATTTAAAAATAATTAAAATCAAATATGATGAAGCTCCATCGTTGACCAATGGCTAGCCAACCATCGGCAGCCAGATCTGGCCATCAGAAGGTTGTCTAAGGTCGCTTAGACAACCTTCTGAAATAGAAAAGTTGTTTAATGTTTGGTGACGTTTCTGTTCAAAAATTATTCTAGGGAACAAAAATAGAAAAAATTAATTCTGCTCCTGGGAACAATTTTTGAACAGGAGAAGGCATTTGGTAAACTTGTTCCGGGAATAAAAAATGAACAGAAACACGTTTGGTAAATTTGTGTTCTTTTTTGTTTATTTTAATTTTTTAATATTTTAATTTTAATTTTCTTTTTTTCTTCTTTTGGCCGGTTGCCGGCCTCGGCCATGGTCGGCGATCGGCCGACGAGGAGGCGGGCGGCCTCGCCTAGCCACGCGAGGCTCGCCCGCCTTGCCCCGCTCCAACAAGGCTCGGCCTCGCCAAGCCGCCGGTGGCTAGGCGAGCTCGGGCTCGTCGGATCTGGGTGAGCCCAAGCTCGCCCAGCCAAGGCGAGGTTGAGCCTCGCTAGGGGCCAGCGACACTCGGCCTCGCCGGGGGCCGGCGATGCTTTGGCGAGGTCGCCGACCCTCCACAGCGTTGCTGGCCCTCGACAGCTGGTCGCTGGCCATGGCCGAGGACGGTGACCAGCCAAAAAAGAAAAAGAAAAGAAGAAAAAAAAAAGAGAAGAAAAAGAGAGGAGAGAGAAAATTTGTTATTAAAAATTGTTTAAGAAACAATAAACATGTTTTTCTTGTTTCTCGTTTTTGTTCCAAACGTGTTCCTAAGAACAAAAAAATAGATTTGGAACAAAAACGCAAACAAACGCGTTTCTGTTCTTTTTTTGTTTCCTCAAACAAAAAAAATAGAAAATTTGTTCATAAAAAAAAAAAGAGTATTAATAAATAGGGCCCTAGTTGCCAACAAGGCTATATGAGGTCACACAACCTTGAGTGAAGCTATCCAATGGCCATATCTAGCCGTCGGTGGTTGGCTAGCCTTCAACAACTATGGCAAAGATGAACAATTAAAAAAAATGGGGTCAATGGGTGAATAGTATAAGTGGACTTATATTTTCAAAATGCTGAAGCTCAAAGTAAGTTCAAACCTATTTTGAGCTTTTGGCCTTCTTAGTGCTGACATTTGATCAATGGACTTCTGGAAATGCTTGCCAAACGCCTTATATTTTTCCCAATGGGCTTTGGGGCTCAAAACCTATTGGAAAAACTAAATCAAACGGAGCCTAAGTTCTATGTATTGATTTATTAAAATCGTCCAATTTGGTCTATATCGTTAGACTTTTTTTTTTAATTTTTTTGGTCAAAAAAATTTTGCTTCATTCATTGCTTTAAGTGCTCCCACACTATTAAAAATCGGCCTTAGAACAGATGAAATCCAATAGGATTTTTGGGGGATTGGAGGTCCAACAACTAGAGAGCTACTTTCGTCTGTGGGCCTTAGAGACTCAACCTCCCGCTAGATTTGTTTCCCTTGGACAGTGGGCTAATTTTATGCTTTTGAAGTGGCCCATCAGAGTTTTGTACGCAGAGACCAACGACTGTGCCTCCCAGGATGGCTTATCTTGATTTGTGAGGGCATTTATCAAAGAGCTACGGTCCTACGCAAGCCGGTACTGTTGGTCAGAGCACGAACTGAAGTGGCGAAGTGCTTCCAAACATGCTAGGGTTTCGATTTGCTCCGGGGAAGACGCTCGCACCTTCTTTGCAAAACCATCAATGATCTTCCCGGAGGCTTCTCCGCATAGACAGGAGACACTTCCTTTGTTTTCTTCTTCCGCAAATGACCCATCAACATTAATTTTGAGGGTCCCTTCCGGAGGTGGCTTCCATATGGCGGGTGGGTGAGCTCTCGGTCGACTATGTTTGTTCTTTTCCCGGGTTCCATAGGATCTTGGCTATTAGCTCTGGTGAGGGAATTTTGTTAAAATTGTTTAATTTCTCCAGGAACCAGTCTTCCATTCAGTCTCAAGCTTTGATCTATGATTATGTCCATATCAGGGTGCACCCAGACCTCTTTGGTCCATTCATATAGAAGAAAAATTATGTTCTACATTCTTTGGGTGCTTGCCACAAAGAGGGCATATGGGCTCAAGTATTATTTTTCTTGTGCACAAGTTCTCTGCTGTGGGGACAGCGTTTTGGCATAGACTCCAAATAAACATCTTGACTTTTGGAGGGCTTTTCAGGTTCCATATCAAATTCTATAGTGTTTTTGGTTTGAAACTAGCACATTGGAATATCAATCGGCCAAAATAATCATGAGCAGCTATAATATTATAAGTTTCTTCCTCTTGACTGAATCTATAATCTTCATTAGCAGATTCATTTTCTGTGGTTTGCAGGATTGAAGACACAAAACGGGAGGTAAAAATACTCTCAAATCAAAATCGAGAGAGAAATCTCTCATGGAGGGAGAGAACCCACATTGTAACTCATTAGACTCGACCACCAATTTGTGTAGAGACCCATGCCCCCTAAAGTTTTAGTTACCATCAAAATGTTCCACAAAGTTTGCTCAAAATTCCCTAGGACCTTTGGCAATTTCCAGTCGGCGAAGACTTTGTTAAATGTCCATTATCTTAGTTTTGGGGCTTACCATTGCCCTTTTTTTCTTCCAACTTTGTCTTTACTAAAGTATTATAATTTCGGAAAATGTCCCAACAAAGGGCTCAAGGGCCAACGAGAGAGACCAACGAGCTAGATTTAGCTTAGATCTAGCACCAAGGCACCTCGCTTTGGGTCGTCCTCCTTTGCCGATTTGAGTTTTTGTTTTCCTTTTTTGAATAACAAAATCCCTTCACAATTCGTGCAAACTTACATGTCAATGCACCTTCAAATTGTACTATCAACCATCACTATTGGCATTTCGAGAAAAAAAGGTGTAAAAAGTAAGCAAACAGAGGCCTTAAACTCGAAAGGACGGCGCCTAAAGACATAGACAGGGCAAGCTTGACTAAGCCCGACCCGACTTTCGCAACCGAATGCCTAAGCCGAAAATTCAATCTGATTTAACCTAAAAATGCCAATCGCAAACTTTGGAATTTTTTTTGGGGGGCAATCAGTATGAGTAGGAGGTTCAATTGAATCGTCACTTCGTTAATCTGATGACAATAAAACTCATCATCACTTTGCCCCCCGTCCACTCCCAAAATTTTCCCATTTCGCAACCCGAAGCAAGCAAGCAAAGACGAATTGCTAAGCAAAAAATCCCGGCCGAAACAAGTTTTCCTTTCGAGAAAAAAAATAGGGTCAAAACGAGGAAGAAAGCTCGCGTTTCTCTCGGACAAATGCCTCGATTTGTCGTCACGATATGAGAAAGAATGGAAAATTATCGGACTCGTCATCGATTCTTGTTCGTCACTGAGAAACGAAACCGAGCGCTTCCAAAAGGGGAAATAAAAATCGCGGAAAAAATCGCGGAAAAATCGCTCGGTTTCCAAAAGGGGAAATAAAAATCGACCGTTGGAGACAGAAATGGAACACGAGTTCGCAAATCGTAACGGCAAATCAGATCATTTACGCTGACTGGAGCGATTCGGATCGCGGCGGCGGCGGCGGCGGCGGCGAGGAACTTGAAAGGGTTGAGGATCGTCGGTGCGGAGGATGTGGGAGTCGAGCTCAGCTTATATAGCCGGGAGCGAACGGCGTGCTAGGGTTTCGACCGTTAATCGAGGCGAGTGGGAAAGAAAAGAGAATGGGTCGGGGCACCGCGAGAAATCGGGTTGGGCCCGCTGGACCTTCTTTTGGGCCGAACTAGGCCCAACGTGCTTCGAGGGGGAGCGAATTGATTCGACAGGGGGGAGCGAGTTGTTGATTCACAGGTCCCACTCAACCACGTAATTACCGCGGGACCTACCAAATCAACCGGGTCCAAGGGAAGAGTTCTCTTGATTTTTCCTTTTTTTGATAAAAAAATTGATCGAATTTTAAAATATAATATATAATATATATGATATATACTGTATGTATCATTTAGTCCGAATTGAATCAACTCTAAAATTCTAGAAAAGAGGAGCAACTCATATAGTGTAAGGTCCAAGGGTCCTTAGAGATTTAAGGATCTTATAATCAAGAACTGACCTAGTAGGACCAGCTAGGTTCAGTAGGTCCTACTAGGCTTGTCCAGGGTTGCCCGATGCTCAACCTACTAAATGGTGACTTGCTATGATTATGGTAAATACCATCATTGGTATGCTCATTAGTCGGAAAAAAAAATGTTTATGTGGAGCTATACTAAAAAAAAAAAAAATAGCTAGATGACGATATTTCTCCATCTTTAAGCTTTAAGCTAAAATCATTTCTAATTAAACTAGAAATAGAAAGAAAAGAGTACTAGCAAGTGATGACATTTCATCATTGGGCTGGTTGTTGACTTGAGGCTGTAGTATGGAAATTGATAATTGGAAAGACAAATAGCGGATCATTAATGATCTAATTTGAATCTTCCTTTTTGGGTATCAAGTAGAAATTTATGTGATTACTATCCATTATTTTAAATTTTTAAATTGAAAAAAAAAAGGCTGGTGTAGCATTGGTTCTTGTTTCGAGCAGCGTGAAACATGGTTTTTTTTTTTTTTTGGTCAGCCCTACTCTATTCCTACTCTACACTCACTCTCAGATTTTTGCCCTGTCTCTTGCAGGGCGTGGAAGTTGAAACCCACTCCTGAAACTTACGCGTCCCCACCTCATCCCCCTCTGAGAAGGTGGGGATTTGAACCCCTCACATCTCCCTTCCATGTTGGAAGGGTGGCCACTGAAGCAAATCCTAGTGGTTAGCATGAAACATGGTTAATAGGTCAAAATTTATGGGTTTGGTTAACTCAAACTATCCTCAGTCTCAACAAACTTTGATTAGTTTGGGAAGGATGATGGATGTGGGCTAAGATGTATCAACTCTCTCGGGCTTCCTCACTCACTGCGAATGAGGCTATGGTGATGGACTTGCTTATTGGGTAGTCATTGCTTTGCCGATACCTTAAACCGAACATTCCCATAACGCAGCAGATGGCACCATTTTTAACACAAAAAATGGAGCTAGATGGATAGGAAGATGGTACCATTTTTAATACTGCTCAGTGGTACAGTTCATTAGTACAACCAAACACAACAAAGCATCATCGCAAGTTAACTGAGAACCTGCCCTAAAATGCATCTCAACTCTAGGAACCAGGATCCCTCAGCTCAATCATTGACATACCACTAGGATAGAAGCCAAAGTACAAATCAGGACAGTAGAGAGGCATTAATAGGGATGGATGATCCCTAGAAGAAGTGGATCAGGAGCGCCCAGACCGGGAACACGATCAGGATCACGATCCCGAGTGTGTTGGATATCCCGTGCGACTGCGTGAGGGCATTCCTGAACCCGCCCGACGCGCGGATGTGCTCTTGCAGCAGGTAGCACCCGATGAGGAGGCATATGAGGACCCCAATCCAGCGGTCCCTTAGGTAGTGTGCGAAGAAGTGGGGCGCCACTGCTACGAGCAGGATCAACGAGCCCGGCATCTCCAACCATTCTGCAGCAATCAACCAGGAAAATGAATTATATATATGTGAAGCAGATTATAGATGTCAGTTTAATAACTGCACGGTCGATTGCCATTCTGTTGTATCGTTTCATACGTATAATTCGAATGGTGAACCGACCGAGCCTTAAGGATCTACCTGGGAAATGGCGGGGGAAGAAGAGCTTCAGCACCACTGTAATAAAAGCAACCCATTTTCCAAAATCTTCCCTGTGAAAATCACAGCTCGATAAGGACATACCATCCACAAATATATTCGAGGAAAAACTTACAGATCTCGAGCTATTTATGATGCTTAAATTCAACTGCTCGTCGGCAATGTCACGAAACAACGTTTCTTGAAAATATAGGCCCTATTCGATACGAACTTCTGTTTGGCAGTTCAGTTTAAGGTCGGCGAAAGACATGTCATTGACATTACTAATCGTGTTGCATCTGTCAAATTCGTTCCAGCGATTGTACTGTAACAAAGGCTTAAAGTGTTTAAAGAACAGTTCTTCGCATACACGTAATGACTGTTTAAAAACCTATATGGCCGTGTTGAAGTCGATAGGAAAAATTGACCGGCTGGTCCGAACGTGCTTATCCAGGTTGGTTCATTCAACATACAAGCACAGATAAGCTCGAGCTGAACCGGCTACAGCATATGTAATGCATAAAGATCTTGATCTTGTCCTGAGCTCGCGATTCAATTATTTCGTGCTCTAACAATCGAAACAGCGCGATCATCACCTCAGCATGTGAAACAAGGACGGAGGCAGGCTGAAGAATACGTAAGGCACCAGGAGCGAGGTCAGCATGTTGGTCCTCCAGTTCGTGCGATCCAACACCAACAGGTATCTGCCAAGTCAACCACAAAACAGGCTCGTCTAAACGCGTTCGCCGTGCGAAAGAAACGGCTACCGGCGGAGAAAGAAAGAAAGAGAGAGAGAAGCCAAAAAGAACTCACATGGCGGCGGCAGAGGCGGTCCACTTGAGGAAAGTGGTGCCAAAGCGGATGCCGCCGAGCCGGGCAGCGTGATTAAAGAGCTTCTTGGCAGCAACCTTGAGCTCATTGATGTCGGTGCTGATCTGGTCGTCCATGGCCGGATTGGTCTTCATCGCCAGATAATCCATCCTCCCCATTTCTTCAAGCGTCACGCCCCGCCGGCAGGGAAAGCCGAGGAAAATGCTGTAGCGGATCTTTGGAGAACGGGTCCGGAGAAGAGAGAGCGGCGACGGTGGCAGCGATCTCACTCTGCAACTGGGAGTCGATGGTGGCGACAAGGGTACAGTTTTGTACGCTCCTCGGAGGGATGGTTCGTGGTTGGGGAGGACACTGCGAAGGTTCGGATCTTGAACCGTTTCCTGCTTTTGACTGTCGAGTTCGGTGTCCTTCCCCTCCATGCAAATTCGACGACGAAGGAGGCTTGCGCGCGTGGCGCCTTCCGCTTGCGCGACACCCCCTTTACTCATTTAGTAGAGAGCTCTGTTTACGTGACGTGTGGACAATACCAGAAAATGCGGCATGGACAGACTCCGACGTCACATGATGAAGAAGATTGAATCACGGGGTAGAAACTATTTAGGATCAGGTGCGAGTTCGGTTTTCTAAGCTTAGATTAGCCAAAAGGTCAAGAACTGGATCTGTCACGATTGGAATCTGGGAGCATAGAAGCCTTGTAGGATCACCGATCGCCACACTAGTAAAAGCATGGGAAGAGTGGGAGAGTCGATGGACCTCGGAAACTTTACGATGGGGCAATGGATTTTAGATTTAAGGCACTCTCTTTGCCAAGATTGGACCCGCACAAGCCGCATTAAACACTAGCATTAGCAACACACGATCTCATAAGTAGAGGCGACAAATGGGTGCGTTGGGTCAGATTTGGACGAGTCATAAATGAGTTTAACCTAAATCTACCCATTTAACCTATGTTGTATTTAATTTAAATAACCTATACCAATCCAAGCCAAATTTAGCCATATAATCCATGAGAATAAAAAGGCACAACAATTCTTCAAAATTATCTAAACAAAAAAATAAAAATAAAAAAGAATTTGCAAAATAAAATGAAAACCCTAGCCATAGAAGAAGTTCAAGCTTGAGAAGGCTAGGGCTTCGAACCCCGACAGCAACTACCTCAGCCCCGAAGGTAACGCCTCGGATGATGGCGGCCCCGTAGAGGCCCCCTGATAGTATCAAAAGTAGGAATATCACATAATTCAATTGAATCCACATATCCATATGCCTCCTAAATTATGACATGGCAAAGGTTGGAATACCAGACAGCACATCAATCATGTAACCAACGTTGAAAATGGGCCAATTCCATAAAAAAGCACAAACTTGAGGAGTTGTCCAACATCTAGCCCGAACTTTATTTTGTCTAAAAAAAAAAGCATAAACTTTCACTCGTGTTCCAAATCTGGCCCTCCATTAACCCTCATTCCATAGTCATCCGACGTGGCATTAAATTTAAGAACAAGATCCAAAAGAACGAGAAAATAGCTTGTCAATTGTTAATTGTTAAATTAAATATGCCCTCCAATGAGGTGAACTTTACAGATGATTATCATGGGAAAAATAATTCAGTAGCTTCAGTTCCAAGGGACGAGGCACATAACTAGGGCCATTAGATCAATTAACAATTGGCAAGCTGTTTTCAATATCAAAAGCTAGGTTGAAGTAGAAGATTACATTGCCTTAAAGTGAGATATTAAAAGTGTGTGCATCTTGTAGTTAAATAGAGATGTGAAGCATATTTGTAATACACTTCATTCATCTTCAAATAGACTTTGAGCGGAAATGCCACGTCGGATGTTTGTGGAAGGAGGGTTAATAGAGGGCCAATTGGGACATGAGTGAAAGTTGGTGCTTTTTTTTTAGATAAAATAAAGTTCGGGCTAGATTTGGGACAATATCTAAAGTTCGTGTTTTTTTATGGAATTGGCCCCATTGAAAATATGATTCTTCGATGCGAGCTATTCTGATGTTGAGTTGCGAATTAGATTTGAATTTGGTGTCTTGAACAGAGGACATATAGCTTTACATTTTCCACCCAGAATTAAGGGTGAGCATCAGTCCAGGGTCAACCTTGGACCGACCTTGAACCGGCCCCACCCTGCCGGTCTTGATCCAGTTCCTAGGGAGACTGGGTTAGTCCTTAGTCCTAGAATTCCTAAACCAACACTATGCGAGTTGATCCTCGGTCCTGAAAGTTCCGAGTCGGTCCAATCCAGACTAACCTTGACTATATATAATATTATTTATAATTTTTTAATATAGAAAAAATCTTAAAATAAACGACGTTAACAACATTAAATAGCTCTTAATTCAAATAATTTTACATTGTTCTTAATAACTTAGGTTTTTAATGTCTTTTACAACATCAATAGTCATAATTTATGAAAGAGGAAAACGTTTTTGTGAGGAGTCCTTACGACGTCCAAAAAGGCACCTTATTGCATCCATTTCTAGTAATCATTCTCTTCTATCTTATTTGTCCTCTTAGTCTTCAATTTGCCAAAATTGAAATTTCACCACTTGACACTTGCGTCGCTCACTTTGGGTCACTTGTGCCGCTTGCTACTTGATGCTCGCTTGGCTTGTTGGTCCCTGCTCCACATTCGATGCTCATTCTGTTTATCGCTCACCCCACTTGACCCTCATCGCTTACCTTTCTTAACTGACCTCACTCATCATTGAACCCATTTGGTCGATATGCTCACTCATCATCGAACCCATTGAGTCGATATGGTCCTTGGTTGCCCTTTCAAAGAGTACAAAAAATGCAATAAAAAATTATTGGTTGATCATGGGTTAATTTTGAAACCGAATCGAATCCATTGGGTCAGTCTGGTTCTCAATCATTTTTTTAAGGAGAACAAAAAATTAAATAAAAAATTATCGGTTGGTCCCCGGCTAACCCTGGAACCGGACCGAACCCATTGAGTCGATTCGGTCTTCAGTCCCAAGCTCAATAGGGTCGGTCCTCGATCTTAAAAATTGAGGATCAGCACTGTGCAGGTTAATCCTAGGGTTAGGAGATGGACCAGCCCAATTTGGACCATGCTCACCCCTACCCAGAACATATTCCAATGTGTCTATAGGAAGGAAAAGTAAGATAATTTGAAAAAGCCTGGTGAATCAGCCACAATTTTTTTTTTTCTTTTTTTTGCCCGTGTAAAATTTATGATCATTATATGGGATTCGACCCAATTTGCAAAATAACTGAAAGATTAGTCACAAAATAGGGCCAAAAATATTAGGGGGCCAAAAATATAAATTGGATCGTCCTTTTGATCATCACCGAGTCGCGTCATTCAGCAAGCTGTTCGATGAAGGTGAGCTGTGATCATCACTCAACCAAGGGTCCTGAACAGAGACCGGGGAGCTATCCTTGACCACTTCCAAGCTCGAGATCTCGGCCGGCTTGGGCGGAACGAACAGCTTCTGGCTCACCGTGCTGGCCTTCCTCTTCAGTGTGCCTCCCGTCGACCTCTCGCTCACGGCATAAGGTGACGAGCAGATGGACACCACGGCTGATCCGGCACATGCGACGTCCTCGTCCAACGGTGCCCACCCGCTCTGCCTGATGTGCTCGAGCTCTTCCGCCACCTCCGTCATGGATGGCCTCATGTCGCTGTGGAAGGCGAGGCACCGGAAGGCCAGCTCGGCCACCTTGTAGATTGATGAGAGCGTCCAGGCGTCCCTATGCGGGTCCAGGAATGGGTCTATGATCTCATCCACGCACCCCCTGCCGATCCTGTCAATCGCAAGGGCGGCGAGGTTGATCTCAGTGTGCGGCCGGGAGAAGTCGACCACCTTCTGCCCGGTTATGATCTCCACGAGGACCACCCCAAAGCTGTACACATCGCTCTTGTCTGAGAGGTGGAAGTTCTGATGGTACTGAGGGTCAAGGTACCCTGGAGTCCCCTGTGGAGCTGTCGAGATGTGGGACAGCTCCGACTCCACCATCCCGAGCCTGGAGAGGCCAAAGTCCGCCACCTTCGAGTTGTAGTTGACATCCAAGAGGATGTTGCTGGACTTGATGTCTCTATGATAGATGGGTGGGTTGACGGCCGAGTGGAGGTACGTGATGGCATTTGCCGTCTCGGCCGCAATGGTGAGCCTCACGGTCCAAGGAAGCCCTTTCCCTCTCTCTTTCTGCAAGTGCTGCGACAAAGTTCCGTTCGGCATGTACTCGTAGACGAGTATCTGCTGATCTCTCTCGATGCAGCATCCCAGGAGGCGGACCAGGTTGGGGTGGCTGACGGACGAGAGGAGCTTGATCTCGTTCATGACTTGCTCGATACTGTTAGTGTCTCGATTCTTTATTCTCTTCACGGCAACCCACTCGTTGCTATGCAGCTTCCCCGCGTAAACCGTCCCGTAGGCGCCGTTCCCCAATCTCTGCTTCTCGGAAAATCCGTTAGTAGCTTTCTCGATGTACTTGTATGGATACAGAGGGATGCTGGAGCTCCCAGCGGCTTCATCCAGAAGCCGCTTCGCGCTCTTCTGGCTTCTGAGCGAACTCGACCGGCGGCGGATGAAAAAATAGATACCGACCAGACCAGCCATTATCGAAGCTCCAGCAATCAGCCCTAACAGCAAAACAATGTAAGATAATGCTTCTCTTGTATCTAAGAGATTGCAGATTGTGAGAGACCAAAACCCTTCTCAATCTAGTATCCAATTCAATGCAAAATACAAATCGAGGTGGTCATCAAAGTGAGAAAATTAGCTCAACCTTCACCAAGTCAACTATTAGCTTCGAATATTAAAAGGCAATATGTTGAAGTGCAAGCGTTGATTTTAATATTAATCCAGTCTAATTCATGTGTCGCAGGAGGAAAAAAAAAATCCTCCGGATGACATTAAGTAACAGTGTCGATGGCAGCATGACAGACGGAATCAAGAAATCTGCAGCTAGGAATATGTTCCCAGATAGTCAAGATTATGTACCTCCAACAAGAAGACGCATCCTCGAAATTCCTTTACAATCACCAGAGAAGTACTTCGAAGCATTGCAACTCGAAACTGCAGAGAAGCAACATGTGCAGAAATGGATTAGCAGAGACATTTTTCGGCACCAGATCAGAGTTTAACGAATGGCATCAAAGCCTTCAAAAGTGCGTGCTATCAGGGATGCTTGCGCGTCTTCCCGTTCTTGTTGTCGTATGCATAAGTATCCTGGACATAAATCTTTTGCAAGGATGAAGAAATGTGAATTCATAGAAACTAGTTCCTCAGAGCGCTGCACATATCGGACAAGCATTCAAATGTTTCTAGAGTTATCAGTCAGTTCCGCTCCATTCGGTAAACCTACTTCATCAACAATATACGACGTGATACTGGATTAACTGTTTAGGTACCAAACGATAAGCTGAGTTCCTTAGCACAAAATCAAGCTGAAAGTTGTTTCGGTAGCTCTTATTCATCAACAGAGGAGCAAATGCAGCATCTGCTGGTATTAACCTGAATAAACAAGCTAAGTTCAATCCCAAAAGTTCTCATTTTCAACAGAATCAGAATTGGTCATTTTCATGTACCTTCTCTTAGTTAAGGGGTCATCGTTATGCCGCGTCACACTACGATGCTATTGGCACTGCACCCTCATAAATACATTTCAATTCTTGCAATAGAGAGTAACTGCAACTCGTGATTCTCAGGCGAATTTTGGCACAACCACTTGACATTATTCACGAAAAACTACTAAAGCGCATCCTCGAGAGAGGACGTAACAACCCGGACCGCCAGAAACCCGTCCACATTCGCTAAAACCAGAGAGCAGCTTCTTCATGCCAATCCGAAATGGAAAACCGAGAGGCACGAAAGTCTCTGACTTCGACAAGAAGAGTCCTCCACGCCTCTTTTCCTATTCTCAGCACATGAATCTTTCCAGCCCATCGTTCAAAGGGGCCGAAAAAAGCAAGCTGTACTACTTTACTCGACGCCTACCCACATGCGCACGATGGTCAAAGATCTCGCACGGCACCTTATCTTATCATGTTCTAAACTGCTGCATTCCCACCATAGCAAAGAGAAAACCTGAACTAGAAACGCGTTGACCCTGGGGCTGCCGGGTCAAAAGTTCTGCCGTCTTCTTCCTCCTCCTTCCCTCATGTTAATCGAACTCCACAACCCCTCAAAACCCTCCCTTCAAACCAGGGGGATTCGAGTGCAAAGATCCTATCCAGGAATTAGTAAACAAGAACAACGCTCTTTTCATAACCTATATTAGAGTCAACCAAATGATGGGTTTAGACAAATTATAACAGGGGGCGCACGTATCCACCATCTTTGACCGGTCGCAGGGAGAGTTTTGCTGACAAACCCTCTTTCCATTTCCCTATTACTGCGGCTCCTTTATTACTACAAGTTTTAGCCTTTAGGACCGACCGTACTTTGACCAAATCAAAGGACGTGCGCCTTCCCCTGTATGTTTTTTCTTTTTCCTGGTCGAATTGTTACCACGTGAGTTTCAGTCGCACACGAATGTTTACTTTCTATTGTCGCTCTTTGTCAAAAAGCAAAATTAGGCCGACCCGCAGAAGAACTTTTGAAAGGTAAAATCTAAGAAAAAGAAAGTGTTTTTAACAGCTACATGATAATGACATGAGAAATGTTCACACGAATGCTCATTTCATGGCCTGAATATTATGGACCGATTGTTATTAGTTCAAGTACATACCGTGACTTTTCTTTACTATTTCCTGTAGTAATCTACTAATGACGTGGTGATGAACGCTTGATATTTAAAAATTGCAAAACGCCAGCCGTTTTCACGTGGACAATGACTCAGTCGCCCGAGTGACATCGCTTGTAAATCTTGATAGCACCACCAAAACGTCACTAAAACCTACTCCTATGAAGTAAATTTCCGCGTGAATTACTTATAAATTTCATCAATTGCGTCGGTTAGGTCGGAATCCAGTTTAATATGGATTAGGCTCATATAATACTTAATCTGAGACGGTGGGTATTTCTCATCGAAATTCACTAATGCGTCATGTCACATCAGATTCCTGGCACATAGGAAAATTCACAATGCATTTCGAATTTTTTTTTATCTATAGACTCATCTATTATTTGACGAAAAACCTTGCTTCTTATCGATTTAGAAAATGGAATAAATCAAACGTGTGAAGTGCGTGAATGGATGATAATGATGCATCGTGCGTGTTCATCGGTCGAGTCAGACTCACCTCTCTTGCAACCGTGGCCGGCGGCGAACCCGTCGCCCTCGAACCCCTCCTTGCACTCGCACCGGACCCCGCGCCCGCCGTCGGGGAGCCGCACCGCCGTGCAGTTCGCGTTCTCCGCGCACGTGCTGTTGTCTGCGCAGGACCCTTCCAGCCACCAGCTGAGCTCGATCACCTGGAACTCGAGCGAGTTCCCGTCCGGGCCCACCGCAGACACCGCCGTGAACAGGATCTCGCACCCGGTCGCGCCCAGCACCGCGTCGTACCCCATCACGTCGAACCGTCTATCCTCCGGCGAGAAGCAGCTTATGTTGTCGCTCCCGGCCCCGCAGCCGGCGGCCCCGAACCGGCCCTCCATGAAGAAGCTGGTCGGGATGAGGCAGCCGCTCCCGCCGCCGCCGCCGCCTCCGATAGGGGGATCCGAGCAGTTCTGGAGGAGGAAGCCGTTGGCCCAGGAGGGCGCGTAGCGGGCGGCGAAGAGCGGCGAGGCCAAGCGGACGGAGCGGTTGCAGGCGGCGGGGAGGCTGACCAGGATGCTCGACCGGGTCACGTTGAGGACCCGGAATCCGCCGATCGCGATCTCGCTATCGGTGGCGTTGGCGGCGGTCTTGCAGTCCAATTCGATCTCGCATCCGCTCGAGAACCCAAACGGGTAGTCAACGCGTTTCGCCCACTTCCCGGTCCCGCATGTCTGGTTGCAGTTGCGAGTCGAGCTCTGAGCTCTGGCTCGAGGCGTCGTGCCGGCGGCGACGCAGAAGACGACGACGAAGGCGGCGACTGCGATGTCGAGTCTGGCTCGGTGGAGGAGGGTCATGTCCGAACTAATCGCTCACGACCCTCTTCTTCTCAATGAGAAACGGAGCAAAATTCAGCGGATTCTCGACTCTGCCCGCCAAAGTGCTTGATGCAGACAACCCAGAAAGACCATCAACAGCCAGCGGGGGAATTTAAAGACGGGGACGCTGGCGAGCCATCCGTCTCCATAAATGCTCCTGGAAGAAAAGAGGGAACCGAGGCGGGGTTTGACTATTTTCCCTCCCGAGCTCTGCTCCAATGGAGGTCGCCACGTCGTTATTGCTCTTGCTTCGATCTCCGAGATTGGGCCGCGATTCCGAGTCCCGGAGCGTGCACGAGCTCCGTGCTTTGTCGATCGCAAGGAGGAGAAAGGGAGGGAGGGAAGAAAGGACCGTGAGAAAGCTCGCTCCCTTTGATTTGACTCTCTCTCTCTCTCTCTCTCTCTCTCTCTCGCGGTGGAGTTGCCAGTGGAGAATTTGGTGTTTTGTTAATGAAAGGACTATTGGGGAAGGATGTCAAGGAGCGGCCAAGTTTTCCATAAACGTCCATCTACCATTTAAGAGAGAGAGAGAGAGAGAGAGAGAGAGAGAGGCAAAATATCAAAGCTTTGACCACCACAACCGCCAAGGCTTTGATGATGTCGACTTGGAAATGGCAAAGTATATCTGATAACTATTAAGAAAGTGATTGTTTTATAACCTCATTTTATTTCACAAAAAATAAATAATTCAAAAAACATTTTATTCTATCAATAAATTTTGGCTTGGATTGCCTAGAATAATTAGTTGATAATAACTTATGTATAAATACTTCTGTAGATGACGAGAATACTTTTTATTCGTTCATTTATGTGAGTAATGCAATCAATCACTTTTAAAAAAAAAGTTCTTTGAATCATTCGAAACAAATGGAGTAGGTATTTTGAAAATTGTATTGAGGTGCTTTTTTTTAGCATGAGTTTTGTTTGGGATTGACAATTTGCATTTGCGTGTATAATCGCAAATTGTAATCACTTTGTTGCATGGGCATAGGTGACGAAGTTTCTCATTTTTAAAACTCACAAGAAAACTATATGTGTACGAGCTTAGGTTATTATTTGGATATTTTCATGAAAGAACTTAATTAAAAAACATAGTACCAAAAGGGCTTATGGGGACGCTCTCATCCCCTCTGCAAATCTATCCTAAGTTTATCGTAATGCGTAAAGTGACCAGTTTCTTCACATGTACATTTAGAATTTTCAATATTTTTCAAATAATCCTCGATAATTACAGTTTCTAACGCATAGATTGGCATCATGATATTTATTATAAATACTTTGAAAATTAATTACTTTTTCATTATTAATAAAAATCCACACAATTTTCATTTCAACTAACCTTTTTTCTTCTCGATTGATATGATCAAGCTACTGCTAAACTGATGCAACTTGTCATCTTATTTTTTTGTGGGGGTCGGTAATCACGCCCATGTACAAGGGCATTATAGTCAAAGAGTCAATGTTTTTGGCGTGCATTTATTTATTTGTTTTTGGCCATTTGACTCCCATGCCTTTCCTGAATTTTTAAAGGCGGTGCCGTCCAATGTCGAGTAGGAAGGGGAGAAAAAACATAAAAATACTCAGGAAAAGACCATAACACCCCACCCTCCTCCCCCACCAATGTTGACTCTAGCGCGCGGGTTCCTTAGATTCCCATCCTCTCACCTTTAATCATCTCGTTGACTTTTCTCCCCCTATTGCAACAAAAGTCTCACATCACCTGCTCCTCTCATCAAATGGATTTATTTATTAGAGAAAAAGGAAAAATAACAACAATTACATCTGCTCATGTCCCCCTCAATATTGAATGCGATTTGTCCATTTGGATAAATATTTTGAGGGATGTCGTGATCTATACTAATGGTGAACTATCCTAGGGTTTGATTTATGAATTATTTAGTTCACATCTAATTCAGGTTCTCCCAAACTCATGTGAATTTGTAATTTAGATTCAAATTCTTAACATATAAGATTGATTCATTTCGAAGTCACCATTAATTGGTATTAGGTGGATTGATTAAAAACTCAATTAAAGTGTATTTTACTTCTATAAACCAAAGATCAGATGTATTCGGAAATTTGATTACGCTAGACTGCTCTAACACTCTTTTGATATATTTTCTCTTTATTTTAAAAAACATATATTTGTCACACAACATGAATTGATTTTAATCTCCTTCAGTTACATTCGAGGGGACATCATACAGGTGCTCAATCGATGAAATCAACACTCAATAATCAAAGCAAGTAAATAAATTGCTAGAATAAGGAAGGAATTTACTTACCTCAAAGCAAAGTAATCAAAGACACGGTTAATTAAAATTGAGTATTTAACTTAAAATCTTATTTTGATACTTATTCTAATTTATCATGCAATCTTTTTTGGAATTTTTTGAATAAGAAATAAATCAAACGGGATAAGCAACCAATTGCACGAAATAAACATCAACTCAAATAAGACAATCATGAAGATCACACAAGGTAAACATAAAGTCACCAAAAGATATCCAATTGTGTCAAATTTGCAAGCAAAAAAAAAAAAAATTGATAACCTAATCTTAGGACTTTAGAGATAGAATTATCAATTGTACGGACGTTGCTAAATAGGAAATAAACGTAATTAGATATGCCTAATATCTCAAAATATGCAAGTTTAGGTAATTATTTGAACCAAATCGGATAAGATTTTTTTATCTAATTTGAATATTTGACTTCCAAATTTGAAACAGTGGATGGTGGATCACGATGATCGGTGTGGTATGACATGGTCAAGGATAGCCGTGGTGATGGCTCGCAGCTATGGAAGATGACAATGGGGGGCTATGGGGACAACTATTGCGATGGCAATTCCTCGGCTCGGTGGTGCTCAACTGGGATGCTCAATCGGGGAGGCTGCCTCATGCTGGCTTTTGGTTTTCCACTATGGTGGTCTCGGTACAAGGATCAACAAAGGCAACAAACTCGAGCACCTGCAAAGTAGAAGCACAACACCACTCAACTCAGTGAAAATTAGGAAAGGCTTGGTTGGAGGGGAGCACGATAATGCAAATCAAGACAGCAAGCTCGTCATCGGCATAGGCTGGCAGATTGACTAGCCCCCATTGTGGGATGAAACGGGGAGGTCGGGGTGTGGCTTTAGTTGGCCAAAGGAATTTGCGGTGATTCGTGTGAGGCTGGAGTGGAGCGATGATGGCTCGAGAAAGCCGTAATAGGGGTCGTGGCTCGATCAACCTAGAGGGCAGCTTCATCATTGAGAGGAGGCCGTGGCTGTTCTAATAGCATCATCGTCGAGCAGCAAAGAAGCAATATGGCGAGGCAAATCAACTACTTGCTAGGAGGCATTCGACTCTGAGGAGGAAAGGCAACATCACTTTGATCGCTAATGAGGAGCGACAACCCCATCAAGGTGAGGTAGGGTTGCGGGTGTAGGAACTCTCTCTCTCTCTTTCTCTATGTATTCTGAAATCTTTCATCTAATGTGATGTAATATTAGGCTAGTGGGTCCCAAAAGAAGAAAAAGAAAAAGAAGTTAAAAAGTCAATAAAGCCAAAAATGGAATGGGAGAGGGCTCGGCTAAATAAAAGCTAAGAGGTCCCT
The DNA here is from genome assembly GCA_017140325.1 of Eucalyptus leucophloia subsp. euroa. NCBI lineage: Eukaryota > Viridiplantae > Streptophyta > Magnoliopsida > Myrtales > Myrtaceae > Eucalyptus > Eucalyptus leucophloia. The sequence continues at coordinate 17,560,220 of CM029476.1, read as the reverse complement.
CAACCAAAAAGAAAAGAAAGAAAAGAAGAAGAGGAGAAACGGGAAGAAAGGAAGGGGGTTTTGATACTCGACTTCATAATGCAGCACCCGGTAAGAGATTAGGCCCCTCGTTCGTCCAATTGAAGTAATTTATGGGTTTATGGCTCAAATTCGAAATTTTTGGAAAATCGAGCGGCGAAGTTTGATTTTAGAGTCGTTGAGCCATGTATTTTTGTAGGAATAGTAGTTTAGGGTGCTGTGGAGCCGTGGGATTTTACGGATCGTGATTTGAGCTTATGGTTTGTCCGAAACAAAATTTCAAAGTTTCCTGCGCACAGTGAACAATACGCGTCCAGCAATTTTGGGCTCATATTTTGTCATTTTTCGGCTTGATTTTGGGGTGGCCAAGTTGGGATTCTTGTAGCATGTATCAAGGGCTTTCTATTGACTATTAAAAGTTTGGATCAGGGTTTGGAGGAGAAAGTGAACGCATGATCAAGTTTTGCGCTTAAACTCCGAATTGCGAATAACTTGAACAATCGCTTTGGTTATGTGATTTGTTAGCATGTAGGAGTCATTCCATTAGAGTTAAGGTGTAAGTCAGTCATTTCATAGTTGAGATATAATTTTATTAGATTTTAACATTATTCCTCGGTTATTTGATGGGACCGTGAGTTCGATAATACAAGTATCGTTTGTCGTTTGATCGTAAACGACTAGGTGAGTAGTATCATATCTTCTTTGGTTTTGTAAAATTATGTCTTGAAACATATATATATATATATATATATATATATATATATATATATATCGAGAAGAGCATTTTTATTGCATAAAAGTCAAATCGAGCAATTGCTACTCTTTGGTTGATTATAGATATTTGAAAAGCGTATTATACAAAGTAAATGAAGAAATATATATGAAATTGCTTTGCAACTGATTTTATGGAAAATGTTTATGATAATTTGAGAAATGGATATAAAATGGATGATGGAATGTTATTTGTTTGGTTTAAAATATTGATTTTTGGATTGGATTTCTGGTATTGGAGAATGGTTATTTATGCTCAATATAACGTAAACCAGGGAGGGGTTTTTGGGGGTATTTATACTAGGTTTAGGATATTCTTTTGGGTCGAGCCACCGGCTTTGTAGGTTGAGACCTTGCCAAGAGAAGAATCTTGGTCACCTTGTCATAAGGCGTTATGTCGTGACTATGGTTAGATATTGAGCAAAAGATTGGTCGATGGATGGACCATCGACGTGTGTTTGATATGAGATAAATCAATGTATTTTTGATGGAGATTATTTAATGGATTTGACCATTGATACTTGACTTTTAATGGTGATTTAAATGAGTTTTCATATTAATATAAGGCTTTGATGCCAAGAAATAACTCTTATATGATTCGATATGTATTTTATATATTGTGTTTGAGTTATGAAGTTTGGTATTGATTTGTATACATGCATAGTGGTTGCTTGATCTATTTAGAAGATATGTACTACTCATTGAGCTTATGGTTGCTCACACCTCTATTCCAAACCTTTTCAAGTCCTTTGGTTAGCAGTTAGTAGGTCAGAGAATGTTATCGATGGGGACATTTGGAGGTGAACTTTGGATATGGTTTGAGGCTGCGTCCTTTGGGTGGAAGATTGGGTGGAAGGACGGCTGTGTTACCCCCTGTAGGTTTTGGGGTGTGACATGTGACCCCGTCAATTTGCGAGGCTAACGTGTTTATGTAGTGTTAACCTAGGTTTAATTGACTTTCATGGGCTTAATTTCGACCTTTCTAAGATAATGGGCTCTAATAACCTAAGGCCTTTTACTAATTTCCAACTCCCAAGAATGTTTCAATTAAGTCCAATAGGCCCTTTCTTTCATCAAATTTTGGACACTACAATCCTTATGTGCTTGGTCAATTGATTAAGATCAGCATCATTCACCGCCGATCCAATTATATGCAATAAATTTATCTATACTATGAATGTTCTTAAAACTACATGCAATTTAATTAATTTATTTTTGCTAGGGGTCAGGGCCATTCCTTATTTTCGATGCAATTAATTCCTAAATGATTAACTAAAATTTAGGTATCAACAAAGAAAAAAAAAATACTAGCCAAAATGCTACATTTAATTGGTAATTAACTCTATGTAATAATTTGATAATCGTCAAATGCAAGTTTTTTATTTCTTAATTAGATCAGAAAGTAAAAGTAGTGAAAACCTAAGCAGTGTCGATTTTCAAAGTTGGAGAATGAAAATACAATTTCTTCAGATAATAGCTAGGAAGTTTGATGTGTGTCCCTTCCATTTAAATTGTATACTTAATATGCATGCAGAAGCACTATAAAATACATGACAACATAACATACAAGAAATTCACGTTAATTTAATACATACGCTTCTTCTTTATACAAACATTAGTGTTTATTATCAAAACATATAATCCTAACACTTGTGGTTTACGGCCCCTCTAGTACTAATCTCATACTATTCCATAAGCGAGCCACCATCCAATCTGGGAGTTGATGGTCTCATGTATCACTCTGTTCCTTCCACCATTATATCCCAAAGGGACCATCCTACACACTAAAAAAATAAGAGATGAGCCAAAACTTAGTAAATGAAATCCCCAAGTCTAAAGTAGGTGATTGTTTAAATACTCAACCTGGCACCAAGTCAATAATCATGCATAAATAAGTTCACAATATGCCAATAATAAGTCATTAACTATAATGCAAGTTAATCAACTCATAAGTAAATTCACTTGTCATACACTTCATCAACATACACACAAGTGAATTCATACATGTCAAGATGCATTTTACCAATATATATATATATATATATATATATATATATATATATATATTCAATAATCATGCATAAAGAAGTTCACAATATGCCAATAACAAGTCATTAACCATAATGCAAGTTAATCAACTCATAGGCAAATTCACTTGTCCTACACTTCATCACCATACGCACAAGTGAATTCATACATCTCAAGATGCATTCATATATATATATATATATATATATATATATATATATATATATATATATATATAAGTTCATACTTGTCATGAATCTCACCACCACACACATAAGTGAGTTCTTACATATCATGCATTCTACCACTAATATACATATATTTCATCTTATCAAGAAGCTCATCAATATACATACGTAAGTTCATACTTATCATGAGTCTCATCATCATTCACAAGTGAGTTCATACTAGTCATGAAGCTCAAACATATATGCATTTATATTGGCAAGAAGCTCATTAACACTTACACAAGTGACTTCATACCTATCACTAGCCATGTTACATTTAACCTCACAAGGCATTATGAACACTTCGAGGTATACCCAACATGCTCTCCCCTTTTTTCAATGTCCAATTTGGTTCATTTTTACCCCCTTCGCCATCCAAATGTCTATTTGGAGCTACTCCTTGTCCAGGCACTCTTGTCCCGATGATCACTATCAGCTCTCATCGGATCTAGTAATTAAGTCCACCAGTTTCCCCCAGGTTCATCCTCAAACTACACACCTTCCAAAATGGGTCCCGCTTTGGCATATCTAGATTATCTTATATAACCTGCAACTTAACATTGATAACTCATATAATCAATATCGTGAATATCGACAACTCAAATAATTGATATCGTGAACATCGACAATGCAAAAAATTGATCATGTGATTAATTAATAACACTTAATTAGTGATTCAATAACTTAGTCAAGTCACAAAAATATCATTTTCAAGTTCATAAAAAAAATTTGTCATCACAGCTTTAGAGAAATAATCAAACACTCCCTAAGAAATCCTCATAGGTACAGAACAAGCTTAACAATCCAATTTAAATTAACACAAGATTTCACAAACCATCATTTAGACTCAATTTTACATAACAACAAAAGCCAAACACAAATTAACAACTAACGACTAATCAAGTCAAGACTCAAGAGCACTAAGTGGATCAACCCAACTTAGCGCCTAAGATTTTTACTTATCTCAAATAGAAGGCTTGCATAAAACCAAAACTTTAATCATCTTCAAAATAATGTAATCAAGAACAAAAGTTAACAACTCTTAACCTTTTATCAAAACTAGTTTAATAAGAGAGAAACCCACAAGTTCACCTTGTAAGTTCTCGAAAAATGGAATTTCTAAACTTTGACAACATAAGAATGAAATTTCTTCTTTCACACTAAAGATTGGAATGTGAACATAAAAAAAAAAAAAAAAAAGGAGATTTCTTTTTTTTTCTTTGCAAGAACAAGTTGAAATTCTTTTTGAAACTTGAAAACATATGAAGACTTATTTATAGGCCAAGAGAGGTAAGAACAAGTAACTCAAGGTAAGAGAAATGATGACTTGAAGTTAAAGAGCATGCTAGGTGGAAGTGCAAGGAATGTATTCAAGTTAGAGAATCACAAGTGGCATGATCATATGGTTCCTTTCAAATGATGTGGCTAAAGGGAATGCACTCAGAAGACCAAGACTAAAAGGTAAATAATGACTTTAAGTACACATGGCCAAATTTAGTTTGCTTGAACACATAACCAAGATTGAAGATAATAAGGACCTTGGGTTAAAATTATGAAGTCTATAGGTAGATAAGTTTTTTATTCCAAAAGAAATGCTTCAAGTGTTCCTATGTGAGTAGGCGGGTGCTAATAGCCCAATGATAATTTGCCACAAAGAGATGCTTTGATGGAGATAGAAGATGAGCTCCTCTTCTTTGGCTAGGTGGGTGCATGAATAACCAAAAAAATTATGAACTATAGGCATGACTCAGCAAAACAATAGGAACTATAGGTACGAGTCATCCAAAACATTAATGAACTCTAGTTGAAATTGATTATGTAAAAGCCAACCAAATTAAATGTTTTAAACCAAATCATAGGTTTAAAATTTTCAATAGAGAAAAAAAAAAGTGGCGTGCCTATTGAAGAGAAATAGAGATTTAAGAAATCAATTTTTGTTCAAAACATCTTATTCTAAACATTCTTGTGTCTGAAAATATTTTAATTCTAAACATCTAATTTTGACCCTTCACAAGTCTAAATATAATTTAGTTATAAACATGTGATGTGTCTAAAATATTACCCACTAAATCATAAATGAATTATATCAAAATTAGGGAAACTTCAATTCAATAAATTTGTAAGTTGAATATCATAAAGTTTGAAATTTAGAGCATAACAATCCTTTTCTACAACTAATAAAATTGTAATGAATCATGCTAGATACTATTATCAAGTGTAGAAAATCTAGGATGTCACATTTGATGCTGAAAAGCATTTGATTTACAATTAATGGTTTGTTTCATTTGAAAGAAAATTGGTTCAGAAAAATTATTTTTCGACTTTTTGGTGTTTGTATTAATGGTGATCAGTTTCCACCCTAGAATAGGAGTCGGACAAGGAAGACTAGTTCCCAGTTTTTGGAATCAGGAAACCAAAGTGCTTGGTCTTGTGGCCAAATCAAACTGACTGGTCTTGTCTAATTCCTAAGCAGTCCAATGGAATCAGTGAGTTCACAATAATTGTGGCAAAATTCAAATTTAAAACACCACTAGACCACCACTACCACATTAACAGCCACCACTAACCACCATCCAAAAGCACCAAGATATATGAGAATAGAGAAACAAGGCAAGGCCAGGACATACAATCGTAAACTGGAATAGCAAGAAACTAAATGTAAAATAGATTAACCAAAGACAAAAGTGAGATGGACATATAAGTGTTTTGATTCAAAAGATTTTCTTAAATAAGAAACATCTTCGTTTAACATGATTACACACACATAGCAACCAGTATGGATACACGGCACAAAGATAAATTTGCATGAGTTTGGTTCAAGCATTTTATCAAACATGTGATGAGTACGGAGTAAGGAGAAGATGTTGACCATTTTTCAAAACTCGAATCCAAAATTAAAACAACCCTCAAGAGACGCTCGACATAAAAAAAAAAAGAAAAAATTAACTCAATTGGACACAAAACTCTCAAAAATCAAAAAATCGAGCTCAGCTCATCCTTTAAATAGAACAAGGCGAAGCGAAAGGGGTTCGGGGACAAGTATTTAATTGCGGGCCCTACTTAAGTTCAAAGACGGTGGGACGAGTTCCAGATGAATAGAACTATGGTTGACCACCTCATCATGTTTTGAGCTAAGATCCCTACGAAAAAGTGAGTGCAAGAGGCTGAGGGAAATAACAAGTGTGAAACTAGCGAGGGAACAACCAAATAGGGAAAGAAAAGAGGGAGGGCCTGGGGAAACTCTAAAGAATTTTAATAAATAAAAATAAAATATTCAGTTTGGTCCTAGTGGGCAGTTCCATTTCTAAAATTGGAAATCGAACCGGACACTAGGAACTAGTTGGTCTGGGCGATTCCTAGCCCGAGGTGGTTTTTTTGCATACTCAGAAAAATAGTCACTTGACGGATAACTTTTTCCATAAACTAAAAACAACAAACTTATATTAGAGAAAATAACTTCCCCTTTTAACAAGAAATAAATCACTTTCCTTAAACCCGCCAATAAACTTTCTTACATGGCCAATGGTGCTTTTAATCTCCAAAGAGCTTGCTTGCTTAGGACATAACTTTGGGTTCAATCCTATGGGGCTCATTCTAAATTAAGTAGGTCTTATCATAAGAAGCATTGAAAAAACCCTAAAAAATAAGAAAAAATTATTTAATCTCTAAAATAGCATTATGTATAGACATTTTCATGATTTTAAGGATTGAAATACTTGACATCAAGCCTCATACATATTGTAGAGAATATATATGTTCAATTCTTAGAAAAATTTAGAAGTGTCATAGATTTCTGTGAAGAATAATAATCAGATCTTACAACTTCAAAAATTCAAGTAGTGACCCAACTCGTAGTTATGAGCCTAAGAAAAAGGTCTTTTTTGGCAATCATGGCTCAACCTTCAATAGAAGTTTCATCTAAAATTTTAATGCTTGGAAAGAAATCAAGGTCAACAATTGGCCCATTCTTGAGAAGTGAGCCACACAAGTTTGCATAAGCAAAACGAAAAAAAAAAAAAATTTAAGTGCATCGAATGCATGTGAGCACAGCATGATGCAACCTTGCAATTTTGATGAATTCCACATGATTTTAAGTATTTGGGATGCATTTCATATGTGCTAAAAATCAATGTTAAGAGAGTCCCAAGATATTTGCATGCTTATTTGGTCGAGCCTTTCTTTGATGGAGATTAATCGCTCATGGAATTAGAAAACGAGCTTCTTGACTAGTCTTATATTAAGAGCTTTTGATCCTATAGTATACCATTTTTTATTCTATTATCACTGTTGATGTTATTGTTACTTGACAAATGAAGGGATCAACTAGCTTTCTGGGGGCCAATCTAATATATGATATTTTAACATTAATATTATGATAGCACTTCACAAAACAACTATAATGGATAGGAATATAATGGAATATGGATAGGATGGGTTTAAATCCCTTGTCCCCACTTTGTAAAATAGAAACTTGCCACGCCCAACCCGTGCCTCGTACAAGACAATTTTGCCTTCAAGGGACAAAGGGCCTCATCCTAGAATTTTTTTTTTGCATGCCACTTTTGAGATAGCCATTTGATATAGTTTTTATTTTTATATTGTTTCATAAAATACGAAAATCATACCTAAGTTTTCACTTGAATAACATTTGTAAACCTACTTTTATAAATATACAATTTCACCCTAACTTCAGAAAAATTGTCGACTTATTAACAATTTTATCATTTTCTTTGTCAAAAATGCCCTCACAAACAAAACCTATATAATTGCAACAATGTGTCCCACTCATATCAATCAATCAACTCCTTCCCTCATAAAACATCATTACAAATGCACATGAGCCACCAATGCCCAGCCGTGCAGGGTTGTCTATCGACTAACTTGGGAACTAGAAAGCACCATGCCTCTATGTACACGTGAACACCTTAATAAGTCTAATAACTAAGCCAATCATTGTTGGCTTTGTGCCGGAGATGAAGCGTTTGGTGCTAGCTCAAGGTTAGTTGGTTATGGTTATAAGCGAAATGGTCATAGTCATATCCATTGACCATTTTCTATCAACCACGCGTCACTGGTCCATTCCATTAACCGACTATTATTCCTCAATAATTATGTTTGCAATATAACGCCTCGTGAGAAGGCAACAAAGATTCCCCATTGACAAGATGCCCACCTATCATCAGCCAAGGGCAGGGCCTAAAAGGATATACTAGAACTAATATGAATACCCACAAATTGTTAAGGCAAACAATATAACCAAGAAGTGGGTGAATGTGTTATTTAAGAACTATGAAAAACATTTGATGTTTGACAAATGGTGATGATAATGAACAATTGATGCCAATAGTGAAGAGATAGAAGATATGGCAAGCATATGTATAATGGTTAGACTTTATCCCTAAGCCTACGTTTACACTCCACACCAATAATAAGAAATTTATAATCATCAAGTCCTGCGTTTATAATAAATCACACTATCAAAACTCACATATAGTTATGACTCATGTACACTTCCTCTTATCAAAACATTAGCATGAATTGACTTCATGAATACATAGCAAACATCAACAAAACTAAAGCAAGAAGAAGACTCTAAGCACATGATTCATTTTGTTCATTTCCACCCAACCTCATTACTTCTTTTGGACTCAATATATAGTCACCCATCCTCATATAACCATTCCCCATTGCAATCCTCAAGTGGCTATTGATTCTACCATACTCAGTAATAGGTCATCACTAGAAATCATTAGAACAACTTTCTAATATCGATAACATCTCTCTAAAAGTGGCAATCTCATAAAGCAATGTTTGTGTATTTTTGTCGGTCTTCCTCGTTATTGCCATAGTTGCTATGATGAACTCTAGTGGTCTTTCTTTTGGAATCCAAACCTTTGTAAAGGCAATATTCATCTTGACTAATGTTTTAATCAAATTATCTAATGACCAAATGGCTTTCATGACTAAATATCAGCATAATCCTTTACTCATAATTAGGACATGGAAATTATTACTAGTCTATTGATGCTATCCACAAACAAACCATGTGGATGACTCACAATCAATCATCCAATAAACATCTCAAGTATCTCAGCCTCCAAAGATGTTACCTTGATAATGAGTGACTATACTACCTCCAAGTCATAATGAACATCTCGCCATCCTTGTACATAGTCTTCACTAAACTCACATATGTAATTGATACCATCATAGTCTTCTACATCATCTGTACAAAGCAAAGTCCACAAAATAGATAGATAAATATATTGAATATATAGAATAAAGAAAAGAAAAAGAAATAAAGAATAAACACAAAAAACTTGAAGTGATAGAAACAAAAAATGAACTTTATTCAATTTTTTTATATTTTTATAAGAGATTGTTAAAAAATGAAACCAATCATTTCATTTTCCTTAGGTCACTGGCCAACAGCCTGGAGTTTCAGATTTAATACCGATATTCGGCAACAAATTCAATAAATCCAAATGTAGTCCTTGATGTATTGATCTTTTTTGGAAATGGAGTTTGCACAAGTTGTTTATTTCAAGAATTGGTTGGACCAAACCAACAACACTTTTTTTTCATTATAACTGGTACAAACTAAAGGATGCACAACCCCGTGAATTACTTCCAAATAAATTAAGTGAATAAATTAATAAATAATATTTAAGATCCATGGCATTTCATGATTTATTGGTAAATCCACTTTGATCCTCATTTAACCAATAACATGGGACCATTAATATGGTTTAAAGTCTAAATACAATTTGCATCAATTTGCTGCTCTAATCCTTTTAAACTTTACCGAACATTCTCATTCTATGCTTATTTACCATCACCAGGTTCATATAATTGTTCACCAAATCTTTATACCCTCAAGCCATCATGAACATCCTTATTCTTTTTGGCTTGTCCACTCTCAATCAAGATCGTTCCAAATGTTCACTTTATCAGTGGTGGAGCACTCCTCACATTAGAATCTCTTGGTGCTATTTATGGCATCATCTACATATCGATTTGTACATATATCCTTAGTTCTTCTCAATTAATATACACATCAGTAGCCATTGATTGTTTTTGTCGTCATCAAAACAAAATAAGGGATTTCCAACAATTACCACATAGGTGATATTCCCAACACAAATTCCTAACCAAATTCATAATAATAAAGCATCAAACCATTATCTTCCAATAATCTACAAAACCAATCCAAAATCTATATCATAAGTCATAATACATTTCACAAACCAAAACATATAACTTGCCGTCACTTTTTAATTAATCAAAATACCTTTTGTAAAGCATTTCTCAAAACATTTCAAAACTCCTTTCATAAACAAGATTCGGAAGGCAATACATATAACTTTTTACAGTATATTTCATAACACATTTCTCAAACTATTTACATAAAAGTAGTCAAATTTTGGGCATTAAAATTGCCACTCATAACTTATAATATATCTAATCCATAGCACTTTCGTAATATGACTATACAAACTCAAAAAAGAGATAATCATCACTCAATTGGGAAAGCCTCTAAAACCAAATAATAAATATTACTCAAGATGATGAACTCACAATTCTACTGAGAAAGTGAGAAACAACATCAAAATCAAGTAAAATATTACCTCAACTATGAATTGACTAAAACAAATCATACATGCCAACAAAACACTCGCTCAAAGCAAATTTTCCTAAGTTGTCCGTTACGCATACTTGAGTGCAAAACTTTAAAAATTTGCTTCAACTAAACCGAAACTCAAAATCGATTTCCGTGAAATCCCACAATTCAAAATGTACGTATCTCCTAACTTATGCCTTAAGTTAGAAAATTCCTTTGATTAGATTAACAAAGAGCTAGAATCCTTACCAATGCTGAGAAACAAAGTTAATTCTACTTAACGAGATCTCGTATGCGTGTATGCAAAAACTTTTCTTTTTCTTCTTTCCTTCCATTGGTCTTTTCTATCTTAGGAAGGCCCCATTTGGTTCAACTTTGGGGAAATGCTTTGCATTTCCCAAAGTATCTTTGACTGAATGGGCATTTTGTGAAGGCAAGAGTGTTTGGACACTCAAAAATGTGTATATTTTGCAAAGCAACTTTAGGTTGAAAAGAAAAAGGAAAAAAAGAGAAGAAAAGAAAAAAGGGAGGAGATTAGTTGGGTGTAGAGGGGAAAATTGTGGGGGAGGTGGCTCGACGGTGATGGCGGTGGGGAGGCGGGCGGTGGCGGCGGTTTTTTTTGGGGGGGGGGGGGTGGGGTCGCATTGACCTCGGCAAGCTTAGGTCGCGCAACCCAAGCTCTACTTGAGGTCGCGCCTCAGTGGCATCACCGAGGTCGTGCGGCCTCCGATGACACCGCCTGAGATTGAGTGACCCAGGGGACACGACTGCAACCTCAAGCGAGGTGGCTTGAGGTCAACTGACCTTGGGCATCACCTGGTTCGCGAGACCCAAGCGCCACTGCCCGAGGTCACGTGACCTCAAGCATGAGCGCCACCCACCGTGCCCACCGACTGAGCTTCGCGGTGGAGCAACAAGGCCAAAGAAGAGGATGAATAGTGTCTTTAAGGGCAAAAGAGGAAAACACAATTATAATGGGGGCAATATTGGAAAGAAAAAAAACTCATTAAACCTTATATCAGCATTTCTAATGTTAGCATTTGGCCAATAAGACCTCAGAATGCTAAACCAAACACCTCATATTTTTCCCAAGGGGTTTTGGGGGCTCAAATCCCCTTGAAAATACTGAACCAAACGGGGCGAAAGTCCCTCCCTCCCTTTCGTTTCTGTTTTAGTTTTCTTTTTCTTATTTTTATTTTTATATTTCATTTGTTCTTGGGCGGTTGAGTAGAACATGGGCTGTGCTCTCTTTTATTCATTTATTTATTTTAGGCCCATTCGTTACAACAAGGGCGTCGGTCAGTGGTGGGGGAGGGTGGTGACAAAGGGTTCGGCCGTGTAGTTTGTGTGGGCTTAGTTCTTTTGGGGCTTTCTTCACAAGATGAATATTTTAGTCAGTTTCTTACCGTTACCAAAAATATATATATATTTAGTCAGTTTATCGGAGCTGAGATATCGGATATGTACTTCATAAGACCCAGGTGCATAAGTGGTATTTACTATTTAGGTAAAAACTCCCATATATGTTCAATCTCATAAATGAATTTTATAGAAAACAATCACCTCATGGATTGATTTTATAGAGCCAAACAAGCTCCGACCTGCACAAATTAATAAACCGGGGACAATATTGATGAAACACGTGAAAAGGAATTGTCCCACATCGCTACAGAAAAGAACTTTTTAAGCCAAGTATCTCCTATAAAAGTAAGGCTCCCACGAAGAGGGATAAATCTATTCTACGGTTTTTTTCTTTAAATTAATTATCATCAGCATTAATTCATGGCTTATAACGCATATTATAAGATAAACTAACAGAGCTTTGCTTAAAAAAAAGAGAACGAACACAACATGGATTCTCAGGGCAGAGCGAGGCAAGGGCTTATGCCCAGTTCGTTCCTTTTGTGGCGTTGCCCTAAGGGACATGCATCGCTCTCGTCCCTCGCCTGAAACCTACCGATTACAACAGCAGTACGACATGATTACAGTTCAGTTATACTTCTAATATAGCTATACCAAATGGTTGCAGCAAGTGTAATGAGCTTCATCGTTGCCAGCAAGCTGGGATTTGAGTTTCCAGTTCGAGTAATTTCAGCAAGCAACAGATCACATTCTCGAACCAGCTGGGAGTTCTAAGGAGAGGAGAAAGCGTCGTCGTCGAGAGGTTCTTCTTGCACAGAGGACGAGCCACCGAGGATGGACTCGAAGGCGGTGCGGACTCTGTTGATGCGTCTGTGGTGACGTATGCGTCTGAGCACCACGTCCTTCTCCAAGGACGAGGCCGCGTCCGATGGCGCTTTGCTCAAGTAGAGCCGTGTCGTCACATGGCCGGCATCACCGCCGGTTCCTCTCTCTTCTTCATGGCCGGCCTTCAGCTTCAACTCCTCGGCCTCGGAGAGAGGCCGCCGGCGCTGCTGACCCTGCGAAATCAAGAACGCCATTCTTCTTTACTCGAAGAGACAATGATGACAGGAAGGAAGGGGAAGAAAATGATGTTGAAGGAGAAGACGAAGCTCTCCCTATGGTGTTATATACTCTGGTTTTTCTCCCTCTTCGTTTCTTGGCTTTTGTCTTCGTGCTTGTAGTGATCGGTGGTTTGAGGGGGTCTTTCCTTTTCTGGGGGTCCGGCAGAAAAAACTGTGGGTGCCTTTATTGATTTTTTTGTTTCGCTTCCCGCGGAGGTGGCATGAATCTAGGCCATTTGTTACACAAAATTCTTTTGTTATTAATTCAAATTGCCGGTGCTTATGATTTATGGATGTCACACCTTTGACCGGCAACTTGTCTCCACATATTAGAACTTGGGTTACTAAGGGTGCGTTGGATAACGATTCTATTCCCGGGAATTAATTTTGACCAGAAATAATTATTTTTTATTCTATTTCCGGGAATTGATTTTGAGTAAAAAAAACGCGTTTGGCAACTGTCCAAAATTTTTTATTCTAGAATAGAATTGCATTTGATACCATGCTTATTGATTCTGTTCCAAATCAATTTATTTTAATTTTTAAATAATTTTTTTTGCTTTTTTCTTTTTTCTTTTATTTTTTCCTTTTTTTTTTTTTTTTTTTTTTTCTTTTTTCCTTTTTACTTTTTTCTTTTATTTTTTCCTTTTTTCCTTTTTTCTTTTTTCTTTTATTTTTTTCCCTTTTCTCCTATTCTTCTTCTTCTTCTTCATGTGGCCGGTCGCCAGGGCCGATGACGTTCACCGAAGCATTGTCGGCCCTCGACAAGGCTTGCCCTCATCGGCCAAGCCTCGCCGGTAGCTGGGGGAGACTCGCCCAACCTCGCCGAGGCTCGGCCGAGCGGATCTCGGTGAGGTCGAGCCTCGTCGGTGGCCAAGCCGACTTGGCCATTGGCAAGGCTCGCCCGCCCCCGGTGGGTGGCCAGTCGACCTCACCTAGCCCCGCCGAGGCCGAGTCTCGCCGCCGGTGGGCCGGGCTTGCCTCTAGCGAGCTCGTCGGACCGGCGGATGGCAGCGAACGGTGGCGGGCGGTGGTGGACGGCAATTGCGGGATGACGGAAGGGAAGAATGAGATTTTCACTGTTTTGGTTCTCAGACAGAGAATCACATTTTTTTTTTTTTATTCTCAATTCTTGTCCAAATCTATTCCCGAGAACAAATTTGTTTCTAGGAACAAAAACTTTACCAAACGCGATTCTCGTCCCAAACTGATTCGGGGAAACAAAAAATCAAAATTAGGCACTGTTTGGAAACCATCCAAACAATGCCTAAGTCTAGTCGATCCATACTGGTATTAAAAATTAATAATTTTCCTTTATTACAAGAAATGATTAAATTACTTTTTTGTTCATGTTGATAAATGAGTTGGAGTAATAATCGTTCATATCGTATCATAATTGGAGTTTCCCTTTATAATCGTATTTCATGTTCATTTTATATAAACAAGTCATGAAATGAACGATTATTACTCCAACTCATTTATCAACATGAACAAAAAAGTGCGGATGCACACGTGCTTTGTTATTTAAGGAATTTTTTATTTACAAATGCTCTCACGATACTCATTAAATATTTAGAAAACAATTTTTGTTATAAGGGGCAATATTTTCCTTTTAGCCATGGTTGGAGGAGATTCCCTCTATCCATGTCTTTGATTATTGGGTGACAATTTATGTATATTATCCACATGTAAACTTACACAACGATAAATGTCTAATATTTATATTCCTCAATCTCGAGATGGAAGAAAACATGGCCTATTTCAAAGCTCCCTCGTCATCTAGTATATTGATATTATACACATTGCTCGTTAAAGAGATTTCAATTGAATACCGTAGCATTGAATTTTTTTATTATATTCCGATTCTATTTTGATAAATAGAACAAAAATATTGAAATTACAGAAAAATAATAATTGCAATCAAATCGCCACGTGTGATCCCTCCCGTCAAAGCAAAAGAAACGATGAGACTAATTCTGATTGTTCACTTTAATTATTTTTATTAACAGTAATAAATCGAATATACACAAAATAACATTATTCTGAAGGGTCTTAATACGAAAGTCCTGAATATTTCTTAGACATGCTTAACAAGATATGTTTCGATCCTCAAGAATATCTCCACACATAACATGAAATTCTATTTTAAATGTGACACTTAACGAGAAAAGTTTCCTAATTAACTTTTTAAAAGGTGCTTCGTACAATTTTTTTTTTTGTAAAATCCTATTTTAAAATTGTTTAGTGTACATAGGTATCACGTCTACCCATGCAGTGATACATTTACAACGTCTACCCATGCTGACTACTAATAAAATTATAGTTTGTGAAATTGCTAGTTTTCACAACTTTACTTTACAAAAAAAATATGATAATGGAAATAAATATAACTGCTCAAGCCATATTTTGGCATCTGTAGCTTTTAATTTCACTCAAAAGCCAAATTGTTTGAACACAAAACATTTCATCGCTCAGAATTTATAGCAACTAATTAGTAAATTAGTTTTTTTATTAAATGATGAGATTTCGCTGACTAGAAATTCCCTACAAACACTATACTTTAGAAAGACCTTTCTCCACTTTGATGTTCCTATAAACCTCACAGTCGACAAGATGCTTTTGTATGGATTATCTTCATTGAGTAATTCTCTAACGTAAGAATGAAAGTTAAGTGACTCAACTATCTTAATTTATCGACTGATTTTTGTAATTTAAGGGCGTAATTAAGTTGGTAAATCGCATCGCGGTCAACATGTAAAACATAAAAATAAAATTATGTTCATAATGTGAGATATCCAAAGCTTGTGGCTCCTCATAGATGCCCTAAGCCGTCCGCTTCATGTGCTTTGAGTAAGACTTTAATCATAAGTTACATATGGTCCGAGTTTGCAGATAAGATAAAGATAAAAAAATAATGATAGAATAATAAATAAATAAATAACTACTTTGCTTCACTTATGGCACCAATTACCAAAGGCACGTGAGGTTTTCCTGTGGCTTCCCAGCGGTCAAATATATCATTCTCATAGATGCAAGTTTACCTGCTCGAAGAACTAGAAAAATCAAAGTTCTTGTTTATTTAATTCTTCATCCTTGGAAAGTTAAAGATGAAGAAGAAATTAAAGCTACTTTTTAATTTTCTTTTCTCTCTTTTGGACCATGGCCTATGTGGGTAGTTGAATTTGGAAATAATGGGTGGTCAAACTTTAAGGAGAACCACATTGATTGGGAATCACATAATTTATTAGGTTTTAGGAATCTACACACGCCTAACTTCAAGGATAATCGTAGCACATGCCACTAAATCGCATAAGAAGGAAATCTTTGCATTAAGTGAGGCAAGCAATGCACATGGAATTGAAAGTATTTTGATTCAAAGTTTTAATTCTTATTTGAAAGAGGAAAGAACCAAGTCAATCGTACTGCTTTCTATATCGCCTAAATTACAAACTAAATAAGTATCATGATCAATTGGGAACGCACTTTAGGACAAAACTTTATTTCTGTTGTATTTAGCAAACGTTTTTCTCTAGGGTCTCGAGTTTTTTGGAAATTGCTGGGACTATGTTACCATAAGAGTTTTGCTATGCAAGCTGAAAAGACGGTCCAAATGACAGTCCAACTCTCCCTTTGTGAGAGATTTGGATCAAACTCGGTCCATCGTGGTCGGAACTGTATCTTTTGCATTATCAAAATTACACAGGTTTTGTTGTGAGGGAGTCCGAAGGTTTTCGCACTCTTCTTTCCATCCATATAGTCAAACTCACAGTGTAATAGTCCAACTATGCTACCATCATTCGACCGATTTTATTTGGAAATCATGTCACAATGAAATTATTCTTTTTCCATGCAACATCCTCCTCTAAAGCTACCTTCTTTTACTCTGAGGGTGTCCAAAAATGAGCTCAAAAGTATCATTTGGGGTTTTAGATATCACAAATAAGGTGTCACATTAATACAAATTGAAAGTCTTTGATTTCTATGACAAAAAACAATACAGAATTTATGATAAATATGTCACAATAAGCATAAATTTGGGGTTTTCAATGTTATAAAAAATAGTTCAAGGTAAGTCTGTTACTGTGAATATAATTTGAGCATTTCTAGTAGCTGTTTCTGTAATATTTAATTTTTTTTTTTAAAGGAGGAGGAAAATATCGTGGCGTCAACTTTGAAAGCAAAAGCCAAGCCAAAGGTCGGCCACTTCGTACTACTGTCCTAAAAACAGTGGGCTCTCGCCCATCGTTAAACCGAGTGCTGACGTGCAGCTTTCCGCTTCATACAAGACCGCTGGCGAGTCGAGACACTGTCATTCCGGCAAAGGAGCCTCCTCGTTTTCCAATCCTCTACCGACCCATCATCGTCCACCGCCGCGTTCGCTGGTTTTTGGCCCCCGAGAAACTGCAATTCTTGGCCTCCTCCACCTGTTTGATAATATGCGCAAAGAACTCCAAGAGCGCATGTTCGTGACCGGGCCAAAAACGAGGGATGGTCACGCCTTTCTCTCTTTTACTCCACAGGACCATCAGAAACTTGATCGTTTCCATGTAATCTCGCTTTGCTCTCTCTTGCGGGAACTGCCACGTTATTGTCGTGGATCTTGTTAATGAGTGTTCTTAGAGCACTTGCTTGCGGAGCATGCTTAATTATGAATATTTAGACTTTCATTACAGTCATTACATATGATATGAGAAAAATAGCGGATTGAAAACTATGACCTTTCTTGTATTGTTTGTCATTAACAAAATTTATCTCGCATTGCTCAAAGGAAATTAGAATTAGACCTTTTCAAAGATGGAAAGTTTGAAGGTCGGAACATACGGACAAAAAGAAACGATCAAAAGATAGACTTTACGGGAGATACCTTAATGGAAACGCATGGTCGGACCTCTTGGTGAAGATGGAGGAAAATACAATAGTAAGAAAATAGGTTCAAGTGCATAAGATCGAGTCAAATCTAAGTGTAGTGAAGACAGTTTCAAGTGCATGGCGAGAGGAAGAAGGAAAAATAAGGAAAACAATAGAAAAAATTCAAAAAATTTACAACAAATTCAATTAAAAAATAAAAAACTTCAAAATTTTGTTTACATTAGTTTTGGTTGTTTAACATAGGATGATAGTTATTCACATCAATGGTTGCTATCTAAAATTAATTGGAAGAACTATATTAAAAAGATTTATGACTTAATTAATCAAATTGAAAGATTAATTATTGAATTAACATTAATAAAGAGAACATTTCCAAATGAGGACCTCAAGTGTCCTCATTTTTTTCAAATAGAAACATGAAGTTGATCTTGTGTCAAATAATGGCATAAAGTGATAATATCAATCTAAAATACAGGCTTAAAGCAGCCACAGTAGTTTCAAATAAAGGCCTCACCTTGTAGGTGGCTAGTTAGCTAAATATTTCGATCGGTCAAGGGCATTTTTTTCTAGATACAAATTTATTTTTTAATTTTTTTAATTTTCTTTTTTCCTTTTTTTTTCTTTGCAACGAGGGCTCGATGACCCTGCCACGGCCTCACCTAAGGTGAGGGTCACCTTGCATGTGGCTGGTGAGGGTGACCATCACTAAAAAAAAAAAGGGGAAAAAAAAAGATAAAGAACGAAAATGCCATTGACTAGTTGGAAAGTCAAACCTTTATTTAAAACAAACATAGGTTGCGTTTAGGAGTAGTTTTTCCAAGTCACTTAGGGCATCCAAAGTCCTTTGGTAAAAAAAAAAAAAAAAAATTATGTTTGGGAAATTTTTTTATAAAGATAATTCCGGGAAAGTAGGCATTTGGAAGGTTGAAAGCCCAAGGCAAGTATGAAATTGCCTTGGGCATTCAACCTTCTTGACATGCTGAGAGGGAGATAAGATAAAAAAATTTATTCTCAAAATATCCTCATTAACATTTAATTTTTCTAGTTTTGCCCTCGTGACTATTCACCTTCTTCTCTATTGAGGTTGGTTGGCGAGGTTGTGCAAGACTGCAAAGGGTCGGCGATGAGGTGGAAAGAGATTGGCGTGAGGTTGATGTGTTGCACGGCAACCATCACTAGTCAATCACATGACCTTGGTGACCACCCACAAGTCGCATCACTAAAACCCAAATATGGGTCACACAACCTTCATGAAGGGCCGCTTGAGGTCATGTGACCTTTGGTGACCCAGATTTGGGTCATACCACCTCTATGAAGGCTCACCTAAGGTTTGCGACCAAGCGACCCTTGCCGGTGGTCTTCAAGGGTCACTTGACCCTAGGTGGCCTTTGCCAATTGTCTTCGAGGGCGCTTGAGGTCTTTCAAACTTAAACATTGACTGCCCGTGGCAAATTTCCATCGCCGACCTTGCTTGCCCTTGTTGGCCTACTTTTTTATTTTTTTTTTGACTCATTTTTTTCTTTTTTTTAATCACAAAAGTCTTTTGTAAATATAATCTTTCCAAACATTATTTTGCTCAAACGTATTTCAAAATTGACTTTTAAATTACAATTTAACAAAAATAATTTACATTTTTGAAAACCCATTTAACATTTTCCCAAAATTTTTTTCCAAAAATCAATCAAACGCACTCATAGTCACTTCATGCCTTCATTTAAAATAAGATTCACTTCAGAATTTTAATTGAGAAAATTATGGCATTTTAGGCTCTTATCTAAAACAAAATCTACTTTAGATCCTTTTTTGAGAAAATGAAAATATTTCGGGCCCTTATTTGAAAATTTTCTTGTAATAAATTTATGATTCTTTTTTGGGTAATTATTCATTGTCATATCAGTTTTATTGTGTTGGTAACTTACTCATTCTTAGCTTAATTCCACCCAGTAATACCAAAATTTTGATGATACATACTCCATCAAACAATTTTCGCTTTCAAAAAATGCATCGGTATTCAGTCCAAAAGCAAATTTATCACCTTACGGGGTCTAATGAAAAGCATGAAACGTTGCTGTAAATCGAATCCCCTCTTAATCAACGTAGAGGCTAGGGGTGAGCGCGGTTCCTGGGTAGAACCGGGAACTAGATAACTGAACCGGAGGTTCTGGTTTGGTTCCCGGTTCTTAAAGGACCGGTTCTGGTTCCTGGTTCCATTTTTTTGGGAACCGGCGATCCCGGTTTTGGAACCGGAACCGGTCGTGGAACCGGTTTCGGAACTGGTTAGGGTTCCCCCCTCCTCGCTCGGCGCAGCCCAATCCCGACCCTTTCACTTTCAGTTGTGAGTAAAGACAGCACATGTTCCCCTTTTGTTCTAAAATAGAATTCAGGTACTCAAGTCGCTTTTTTGGTTGCCTCTCTCTCACTCCATCAATCGATCGATCGTGCAACGATAGCAAAAATTGACAGCGCACGTAACTTCTTACAATGAATCTTCAGTTTGTATCCAAGGGAATTTTAGACTTATAGGCTGAGGGCGCTGCTTTCCCTCTGAGGAGGAGGATCCTTTTAAAGTGCATTGGATTCAAGTTTGGTCCAAGGACTTTGCATTCATGATAAAAAAAACTTTATTTTAAAGAGTTTTCATGAAAAAGTAGTGTTTGGTAAACTTATCGCTTTACTTTTGGTGTCACTTTTCCCAAACAAAAAACAAAACGTGTCATCCCCTCCAATCATAGAATGAATAAGCTTAGGTTACATAGCACAACTTACGAGATTGTTTATCAAGGTTGTGTGACCCTAAGTGAGGCTACAACTTAAGAGACTGTTTATCAAGGTTGTGTGACCCTAAGTGAGGCGACACCGAGGTCACACAACCTCAAGCGAGCTAGATTTGGAGATCAAATGCCAACATTTACCCTTGGCAAAGCTTGCTAGCATTGAACGACCCTTGGTAAGTTAAATTTGGAACTCGGCAAGTGTCAACTAGAGGTCAACAACCTGATGAATGATCGTCTGCATCTGAGAAAGACGATGAACAATACAAAAGTAAGGAGAAGTGAAACAGGAATGTACATATATCTATAAGAGTAATGTTGCAGAGTTCACACTATGGAGTAGATAAAAATTTGAGATCTTGTTGGCACTTCTGGTTTTTCATCTCCTTAGTATATTTTGCTTTATCATTTTCATTTGGCTCAGCTGATAAGGCATATGACAAATGGCAAATATGACGATTTAAACTTTAGTGCACATATATTGACATATGTGGGCACAATAATTATAGTTAATCAAACATCTCATTTCCTCTTTGGAAACTTCTTATTAGTTTTGATTATGTATGTCCAAATTCTTGGCAATTGGCATTGGTATATTTGCTAAGATGTGGAAAATTACCGTAGAGTATGCGCGTACATTATAATTCAAAAAAAAAAAAAACCTATTGGAATTTGGAACCAACCCTAAAACCTATGACAGGGTAAGTTTTGGAGTTGTTTTGACAAAGGTGCCCAAGCCCAAAAATAAGGAACTCCGTACCCGATGATAGGTTAGGGTGCCCAAACTAACCGAACTGGAACTTAGAACCGCTCACCTCCTAATAGAGGCTGAGGGATGGTGAAAGGAACAGAGAAGGGGAAAAGTCCTTAGGATTGGTCAGAAGGGATTTGATCTAGAGAGTCCACGTGTCGTCATCTCGTGCTAAGAAACAGTAAACGAGGCTTGCGTGAGAAACAGCAGATCTGTGACCGTATACTCAGGCCTTATCTCTCAGCCTTTTGGGCTGATCCGAACCTACAACAATGGGCTTCTGGGCTCTCTTTAGCAGCCCAAGACGAATGTGTACACCATGTATAAATAGGACACGTGTCATTTTTAAATAATTTTAACGATTTCACAGGCTTATGAAATAAGGCCCGTATCTCAAGCCGTTGAGCTGTCACCTAACTTTGGCACGAATTTTGGGTCCTAAATCCCAACGCCACCCTCCCCTTGTTGCTTTCGTTTTCAATTGATTCAGTTGGTCTACCGAATAACCATAACCATCTTCGCGCAACCGTTTCCCTCGCTAAGGCAGGAGACTTGTGTCTTCAGTTCATCGTGCGAAAAAACATGCTAGCTATCGTGAATTAATTGGGGTTGAATTTGACACGGCCAACTTTTTACATCAGCTTTTGTTAAATAAATAGGCTTGAGAATATGGACCCCCATGGCATGCAATGCTTGGTCAAGTAGTGACCAATCACCCAACCCATTAACTAGAGATGATCGGTTTTTAGGTGGTCCAGTATTCATCCAGGAATTAGGAACCGAACCATATGATCCTGGAATCCAGTCCAAGGCAATTCTCGGATGGGTAAATGGAACCAGATGCCAACTCCCTCCCTCCCTCTTCTTCATCATCATCATCTTTTCTTCTTCACTCATTGAGAGCACCACTCTCGCATGATTGCATTCCCATGCTCCCTTCGCTTAGAGCTTGCTCACAGTTCGGTCTCTCGAGCCTCCCTTTCTCTCTATTTCAAGGTTCAATTAGGGAAGAAGGAACAAAGGTATTAGTAATGGAAGCGAATGAGTTCTCCTCATCGAAGCGGGGCAATGCCACGGATACATCAAATGAGGCCGAGAAGATAGGTGGAGGAGGAGGAGCAGGAGGAGGAGGAGGCATGAGTGAGAGGGATTAGGGTTTTGTTTTAGATATGAGAAAGATTAAAGAGGTGTGAAAGAGTTGAGAAGATATTAGGGATTTACATTTGTAAAAAAAAAAAAATATCGATCCAATCCGGGTTGTTCACACAAGTGGTTCAACAGCTGAAACCGAGAAAATAATAGCTGAAACTGAGAACATAACTAAATATCACTAATTCTAATTGCATGGAACTGGAAATCGAACTAGTGCCTTGAGGATTTGGGCGTTTTTTTTTTGCTCACCTTTTTCATTGACCATGGGGAAGGTACTTATATATATATATATTCAGGTATTAATCCTAATTAAAGCATGCTTGGAAGAGTCTTAATCTAATCTCTAGGTTGCAATTAAAAAAATTAAACCTGAGCTGGCGCTGTTCTCTGCAAGTAGGGAAGGAATCCTTCCGAAGCATGCATGACTTTCTTGTTCAGGACACTAACCACCGCACATGAATCTCTCCTGTCACCTTTCTTGCAATGGCATGGCCCTGAGAATGGAATCCGATGAAAAAGGAGACAATATAAATTGAGAAAATATCCCCAAAAGGAATGGAACATATCGACTTGTGCGTATCAGATTATGCCCCCGCATTTCCTATAAAATCATATGCTGATCATTGGAATTAAATATGACACAGCTTAAAAACTTAGGAAATTGTATATCACTCGAATTTAATAGAGCATAAATATAGTGCTATGCTTCAGCCACCTCTCGACCCTCTTTGCGATCGCTAGTCATCATCGCCACTTCAAGACAAAAATGCCACCTAAAGTTTTTGCTAAATCACATTACGATGTTACTATTTCATAAAAATAAATTTGTAAATGGCCTTATAAGTCGTCTAACTTTATGTGCATAGGACTCATTTTTGTTGGCTGTTGGCTTGTGGCTGCCGAGCACTCCTTATTGTTCACGTGTCAATTGTTTGGAGAAGTTTGGAGTCGAAAAGTTTGGAATGGTGTTTAATGATTAGTATATCATAATTGGCTTGCAAGTCATTCACTTAAGTTTATTTAGTGAATTGTGGATTCGAAATGTGTTTGGGAGAGCTTTCGTCCAATAATTTGCATGACTTTAGATTAAAGGTTTTCATGAAATATAAATAGTGTTTTGGTGGACACTATTTGTTTTAAACTAAAGGGGTTTCTGTAAAGCAATTTTCAAAATAAAAATGAAGGAAAAAAGAGAATAAAGAGGATTGAACCATCCGGGATAATGAAATGGTGGAAACAATCCTAGTAGAAAATGGTAGAAGGAAATCATTGGAAAATCGAGGCAAAGTAGTTTTCAGCCCAAGTTGATAGTCCCAACGATTGCCCTCAATAAACATCACAAGCCTCATGTGACCCTTAACTCTCTAGTTTTCACTTGATAGTCATTCCTTGACCCTTAGCAACCGTCGACTCTAGACTCATATCAATTAAAATCTATTGCGATAGCAAGTCTGTTATAGAGAAACAATAAACAACAGAGTGATGGCAAAATAGGAATATAAATATATTAGTGAGGGCAAAGTTGGAAGAAATAATTAATTTACCCCCTGAATAGCATTTTGAAAAATGATGAAATGTAAATGTCAAACAAAAGTTGCATCAGGTTAAAGGACCTTGAAAATGCTAAATTTGACATAAGGACCTTTGGGATTGAATTTTCAAACACCTCAACTTTGGCATAAGGGCCTTTGGAGAACCAAAGTTTTTTTTGGAAAAACCGAACTAAATGCACCTTTAGAGTTAGACTCTTTCTGGTGATTTTCTTTGGTAAAAGTGTCATGCTTCTATTACATGTCTCAACAATATGCTTATTTAATTAAAATTGATCTCTAAGTTAGCATGATGACTTTCTTCGTAAAATTGTTGTCTGGCTGCTTTTTTTCTTTATGGAACTGTCAAGTGATGTCTGAATCAATTTTAGCATATTTTGAATTCGAGTAGCAAACTTCCGAATACAAAATTTATCACCTCATTTTGTCGAACCTTTAAAAAAAAATTAAAATTGCAATGAAAGGAAATCGACCCTCCTCGAGTGGACGCATTAAAATTGCAATGGATATGCGTCCGATGCAGGGCATCTGCAAAACATTCTTTGATGGTCCTCCTTGGATTCTGAATGTACACTCCATTTATTGTGATTTTTGTGCACATTAATAATAATAATTAATAATAATAATAATAATAATAATAATAATAATAATAATACATGGGATGGAAATGACATGGTTCGAGGTACGGACGGGTATATGTCGTCATTTTTCTTTTAAATATGTAAAAAATGCTTGTCATTACTATAAAAGAATTGTAACATGATGTTATTATAATTTTTCATCAATCCTATTATAAATAAGAAATGCTTACATTTCATTATATGACTATTTAAAGTATAAGATCTTATTGAAATGTCATATCACATAATTGAACTTTTATTACTAATTCATGTCATCTAATGAGAAACCAGACCAATATTATTTAATAAAGGCAAAATGAAATAATCCTATATTGAGCTTATAAATGATGGTCCATGTATAAAATAATTTTAAAATTAAAGTAATTATCCCTGAGTACAATACAGTTCACCTTTTATGTGTGTATAATTCAGTTCACTTGAAGAAAAAAAAATCACGTATGGTATGCCTATATTGCATAAAAATACGAGTTTTTTTCTTTTTTTGAAATAAAAGCTTTTGAATATTTTTTCCCCCTTCAATGCAAAGTCCGACCCCACAGTGAATCAAAAAGATACAATCGGTCACGGGCTGCCCGTGCTTTCAAGGACGCCACATTCTCACTGTGGTGTACTAAGGCTCTTAACAAGAACAGGGCAGAAAAAGGGCCCAAAAGCTGTTTTAAGTACAGGAGAGAAAAAAACAAAAAAAAAATTCCGGTGGTCCAATTTCTACATCAATGCTTCCCTAAGAGGAACCCAAAATAAATCACTAAGGTCACTCTCATTTCAGGATGCATTTGTTTGAAAAATACTACCTTGAAAATGATGACTTCTATCACTTATAAAAATAAGATGAGTGAAAAGTACTTTCTTTGCTAATGAAAATATTTAGATATAAATTGCTGTCAATAATTCAAGAAACAAAAGAGATTAATGTTAAGGAAATATTTTCCAAATCATTTATTTTTTGTGAAATGAATGGAGTCTTATTTTATGTCATTGAAACATTACCTCGCCTAGTTTATATGCTAAATTATCTCCCACTCCATTTTACAGTTAAGTAATATCTCAAGTTATATTTTTGCCAAATCGAATTTGCCTTAATAAAACTAAAGATAGGTTACTTGTGTTAAATCCATAAAATTTTGTGAGAAGTGGCATCTCTTTTTCTAATTTCCATCCTCAAAATGTCAGTTTGAACAAAAATCAAACTAATAACATCATAATGTTCAAGGTGCAAATTTTCACCTATGATATAAGATAGTATATGCTTTGTGTTGAAAATCAAACCGTTCCTAAGTAAACATGCTTGACAAATATTTTAGGGGTATTCCTTAATAAGATCTATAAAATAAAAAGCACAATGAAAGGGGTCTTAGATAAGGGTGAAACCAAGCCAAGCTACTTGGATTCGATTCATCAATTAATCGAGTATCTAGGCAAGTCGAGTTTGAGCTCGCTAGGCTTGTGACCCCGATCAAATTTCTATTATTTTTTTCCAAAATATTTGATGTTCACAACAAGGCGCCCAAGTCATTCAATCTACATAATTAACAATCGTATGCAATCATATAGGAAAGATGTTCTAGAGCCTATTAAACTAGAGGTCTGAATTTGAATTCACATATAACTCTGTTATGATTGGGTTGAGTTTGATAATTTTGATTTTCAACTCTAGCTGAGCTCCAATAAATGTTGGTGCTTGATCAAGTTAGAGCTAAAGTCAAACAAAATATTCATATATAGAGTGTTAGGATAATGAAAATATATTTTATTGATTAATTATTTTGAGCAATACGAGAGATCACTCTTGTGAAAGTAATTTTTCATATGATCTATTTTTTACTAATTAAATAAAGCTTAAATTACGGACTTCCTCTAAACACGGAGAAAAAGGGTAAACGATCAAAAACCCCTTTAATTTCAACCGAAATTCCCGATCGCCAAAAAGAAACACGAGCGAAAAGACAAAAAAAGAAAGAGAGAAAAGAACACACTGGGGCCCACTGCTAACTTGACAGGAAGACTAGGAAGTGGATATTCAGGATAATAATATCATTATTGGAAAAATAATTAAACAGAAATAACGGAAAATGTAAAAAGTAATTAAAAAAGAATATCATAAGGTGGGGGCAAAAAAAAAAAAAAAGAAATAAAGTAAACAAGCGACAGATTCTCACTTCCCACCAGCAGCAGCAGCAGCCCGGTTTTTCTTGGGTTGTCCTTTTCTCTCACCTTCCCAAGCGCCTTTTCCCCATTTCCATTCTCTCCAGACACGCCACCCACCCCCGGCCGCCACCCCCGCCCGCCGCCGCCGCCGCCGCCCGCCCGCCCGCCCGCCCCCCCGCCGCCGCCTCTCGCCGGATACCGGTGTCTCCTCTCTCCGGTCGCTTCTCTCTCCGTCGTTCTCCGAACACGACAAAGAAAGAAGGAAAAATCCCATCTTGCGACCCGCCTTTTCGCTGCCCATTTCCCCGTCGTCTTCTCCGCCTTTTCGCTCCGAGTCCCTCGTCGCCTCTTGCCCAGCTCCGCCGCTTCCCCTCGTCTGCTTCCGGCGGCGGAACGACTGGGGAGCGACGTCGCCGTCCCCTTTTCCCGGCAGCTTCCGCAAGATGTGATCCGAGAACCCGGAAGAGAAAGGCGGCGTCTTTTCGTACGCTGTCTGGTTTTGGTGCCCGCTCGCTCGTTGGGTACTTGTCGAATCTAGGGTTCGTGTCGGAATGGCCAAAGTGGGTACCCCTTTCCCACTCGGGGAAGACGGGTCGGCCAACCAGCAGTACTCGTTCGCATTGGAGTACGAGGGTCCCCCCGTGAGCCAGGATCTCCCCCGGGCCGTCCCCATCAACCTCAAGCAAATCCCCGTCGCCGCCGTGGTCGCGCAGGTCTCCATCGCCGAGAAGCTCGCGCTCCCCGTCGTGCAGCCCATCGCGGCCGCCGCTGCCGACCCTTTGGCCAAGAAGCGCTTCCGAGAGCTGGGCGCCTCGAATTCCACGGTCTCGCCCACTTCGGTCATCGAGAACAGCCGGGAGCGCGCGTCGAAGGAGCTCGATTCGGCCTCGGAGATCGCGGTGTCGCCTGTGGCGTCGGGTATAATTGCGCCGGGGCCGAGGGGCGGGGGCAAGTCGTCGGGTGAGTTGAGTAGCTCGGGGGCGCTGGAGTTCTCTAACGGCAACTGTTTGTCTGGAGAGTTGTCTGATGTCGTGAGTAGTTCACACGGTTTGGAGTCGTCATCGTTAAGCCACGAGCATTCGCGGGAGTTGTTTAATGGGGCGCAGAGTAGTAGCACCATAGAGTTTTGTGATAGTTTTGACAAATCGGGGGAAAGCTCTCGGGCATTTAGAGTTTCCAATGTTGGGAAGGAGAGCGTAGATTTGGATGATTCTAACAGGTTGGATTGGGCTTCCAGTGGATCTGTTTTGAGTTTAGAGTGCCCATCTTCTCGGAAGACTGGGGATTGTACCGAGTCCACTCCTGATCTTAGAAGAAACCCTGTTGTGACGTTTAATGACCTCGAATCGGATGGTGGTCTCGAAGAGGAGTTTAGCAGGGAGGAACAAGAAGTTGTTCGTGCCAAGAGACAACCTCAAAGTAAAGGAAAGAAAGGATCTTGCTATCGATGCTTTAAAGGGAACCGGTTTACTGAAAAGGAGGTTTGCCTTGTTTGTGATGCAAAATATTGCAGTAATTGTGTGCTTAGAGCAATGGGGTCAATGCCGGAAGGGAGGAAATGTGTTTCTTGCATTGGCTTTCCTATTGATGAGTCTAAGCGACCAAATTTGGGTAAGTGCTCTCGAATGCTTAAACGGTTGCTTAACGATTTAGAGGTCAGGCAAATTATGAAGGCCGAGAAGTTGTGTGAAGCGAATCAGTTACCTTCAGAGTATGTGTTTGTAAATGGGAAACCTCTTTGCCCGGAGGAGCTGCTAATGCTACAGACTTGTCTGAGCCCGCCGAAGAAGTTAAAGCCTGGGAATTATTGGTATGATAAAGTATCCGGATTATGGGGAAAGGTGAACATCGTTTCTGAGAAAATCTTTCCATTTTTTTTCCCTCTTATTTTTTTAAATCAATGGTCTGTAACGGATAATGCATCCTGGTGACTATAACAGGAGGGAGAGAAGCCTTCCCAGATAATCAGTCCCCATCTCCATGTTGGGGGTCCAATTTTGCAGAATGCTAGCAACGGAAATACCCAAGTGTTCATAAATGGTAGAGAGATCACAAAAGTGGAACTCAGAATGTTGCAGGTTACATCATCTCACTTCTCGAAATCATTCTGAAGACACTAATTTGAGAGTATGATTTTAGGAAATGAATTTTGAATAATGCAGTTGGCTGGAGTTCAGTGTGCTGGTAACCCTCACTTTTGGGTGAATGAGGATGGATCGTACCAGGAAGAGGGACAAAAGAATACGAAAGGTTATATCTGGGGCAAGGTAACATTCTTTGAGGCGTCCTTTTATGTTTCTTCTTAAAGAGATTGCTAAACTAAATGTTTCTTCAGCCTGGGACAAAGCTATTATGCGCTTTCTTGTCACTTCCAGTGCCTTCTAAATCTTCTGGTTCTTATGTGGAAGAATCGAACAGCCTACTGAGCAGAAGTGTTCCCGACTATGTTGGGCAGAGAATGCTTCAGAAGATTCTTTTAGTTGGAAATAGTGGATCTGGAACTAGTACAATATTCAAGCAGGTAATTTTTCCCATCCAAGCATGCAAAATTAATGATGTTGGCACACATACAGTTGTACTTGATGACGTAACTCTTGCTCTTGAAGACTCTCAGAGAGAGCTCTGCGATTGTATACATATGGAATCACAAGCTGTTTCAGAGTCCATGCTTGTGAAATATTGAAATATGCCAGCGTATCATAATGAAAGCCTTGGGCCAGAGTCCCTGCTTTTAGTCTATATCATGTGACATGATCGTGCTTATGGTTTCTGTTAAACTAGAAGAGAGGTAAGTTGGCTCAATATATATATGATTCAACAGTGGTGTGAAGTTTATGAGGTTGAAATAAGAAATGGAAAAATGATGCAGTAGCCAGAAGATCATTTATGAAATAGATCAAGCTAAGGACCTGACAACTTGCTAGTCTATTGAAAGCAGAATCTCAATTCCTTTAAGACACACCCTATTCCTCCCACCATGCTTCATTGTGACATTTATGAAGAGGTTGACTTTCTTTAAATACATCGGATCTTCAGACTTCTTTCCATTACTTTTGAGTGTGTCATAGGCAATTCTACATCTTCTATTAGTAGCATGGTCTGTGCACACAACATGGAAGTTTCAAACCAAGGAAAAATGTGCATTTATTAATTTCATCATGCAGGAAGCAGAGTGCTTGGTGAGTGTACTTTTGGATAAGATTGGAGAATAAATTTTGTATTTTGGCCTTGAGAGACCAGATTGAAGTCTTCTCATCTTTAGATAATCTTGTACAGTTAATATGGAACTCATTTGCTATGA
The DNA here is from genome assembly GCA_017140325.1 of Eucalyptus leucophloia subsp. euroa. NCBI lineage: Eukaryota > Viridiplantae > Streptophyta > Magnoliopsida > Myrtales > Myrtaceae > Eucalyptus > Eucalyptus leucophloia. Next base: position 17,529,907 of record CM029476.1, on the reverse strand, counting down.
TAATAAAACATGGCATCTAATTGCTAAACCTTGCTTTTGCGCTCACTAGGTGTTTAGGTCCTCAGCAACATTTTTGCTCTGCTTCCTTTATTTTTTTAACCTGAAAATGTTGTAAAGCTAATGCTTTGAGTCATAGTAATAAAATTTGAGAGATTATAGACTTATGCTCTGTCTTTTTTTATTTTATTTTTTCAACTAGTTTTAAGATTGATTGAAGGTATTCTGCCTTTGGATAATAAAAATGAGCTTATGTCCACTCCAGGTTAAACTTCTCTATGATGATGTCCCTTTCTCACCTGAAGAGCGTGAAAATTTGAAGATCACTATTCAGGGTAACGTATATACCTATCTTGGGATACTTCTTGAAGGCCGTGAACGTTTTGAAGAGGAAAGTTTGTCTCACATGAGGAAAAACCATTCTTCTGGTGGCAACGATCATATAGGTGATTGTTTGATATACTTCTCTTTTCCTTGCCTTTAGCTGTTTTATGTAATGATAGAGGAGGTTGGTCTGTACACGTGAAACATGTCCTAGAAACAATATGATGGGCTTATGTCCTTGGATATTTTGGATTGCTGAGTCGTAAGTGTGAAAAAGTCGTGATATCAAGCCTAGGACTGTGGGAGTAACGTGATGGGCTTATGAGAAGTTCCCCATAGGTTGAGAATGGGTTCATCATTTAATAGACAAGATATTAGCCACATTAAATAGCAACTCTCAAGTATCCTTTTGAGACTTGGTCTGTAGTTCATGGCTAGCTCAAGTAAGAGAGTCTCTATGAATATGTGATCTGTGTATGGAGATGGCTTCTGTTTTATCCCATGAGGATTCTAAAAGCTGAATTAGAGATTGTCATAATGACATGGTTTTACTCCTATGCAAATCCTCACTTGTATATCCAGTAATTGCGTATTTCTGATTAAAACTTGGAAGTTTTTGCGGTCTCTCTCTAGTATCAAGGTCACTTGTAAGTGCCTAATGACTGTATTAAAAGACAATAAGAAATAGAAGGACGTACTGGACCAAATAGATGTACTGAAGGTCGGTTGTTTGAATCAAAACAAAGATTCAGGGCTACTGTTGTTGTGACTCGCAATCTATTGTGGACTGAGAGAAAGAAATTAAGGAATTATAGATAGCTCACTTGAATTATGTATAATTAAATGTCACTCATATCATGTATTCCTACTGTATCTGCAAACTAACAACAATAACTGGTTGCAATAGTATTGGCATAAGAAATTTTATGTCTTCAAATGCAAATTGTCCTCGTCACTGAATGTGACTCAAATATGGCAGTTATTAACTTGGTCAATCTCATTATGGCAGAACATCAAGAGGAAAAGTCAATATATTCCATTGGACCACGCCTGAAAGCCTTTTCAGACTGGATGCTAAAAACCATGGTGTCGGGCAATCTGGAAGCTATTTTTCCAGCTGCCACACGTGAATATGCCCCACTTGTGGAGGAGTTATGGAATGATCCTGCCATTCAGGCCACTTACAGCCGAAAAAATGAGCTGGAAACGCTACCTACTGTAGCCAACTATTTTTTAGAGCGGGTAAGATGATGTTTTCTTTCCCTGTGTGAAAAACTTTCATATAAAGCATGGATTTGTAAGAACACTGATTGTGCTCTTTCTATTTCTATTAACAGCAAAACTAGATTACACTCTTTCATGTATTTTCGAGTAGAGAGTTGTGTGCTACTAATTGTGATTATGCTCAATTTCTACGGGGATTCATGGAAGAAAGAAATTCTCCTGTTGAATATGTGATTCTCCATTGTTTCTTGCTTTGTTTGACATAATTGGGCTGGCTTTTCCTTGCTTGCTTCAAATTAATAGCAACGTCTGCAAGATCATGATGGTAGAAAGTAGAAACAAGGAAGTTTGTCTCACTGAGATGCTATTCGCTTATATTTGGGGTAAGTAATAGATGGAGACGGAGTTGAGTGAGTGGCAGAATGGACAAATAGTTGAATGAGTATTTCATTGGCTATTCCTTTTCATTTGAAAAAAAAAAAAATTTGGGTTCAAGTTAAAAGTGACAGGGAAGTGATTCCAAGATATTGATTACATCCTTATAAAAATAAAAATTATATAAAAGAGTTATAAAAGAATTTGGGAAATGTGCACAAGTTGAGAAGGGAATAGTAACTTTTCAACAGATGATGACATGGGCTTCCACACCCCAGAAAAACAGAACCAATAGAGGAAATGTATGTGAATTTCACTTTGGGTCAAACATACTGCAGGGGAATAAGTAGGTTCTCGATATGAAGAAAAGAGATAATAAATATTGTGAAAAATGATCAAGTCAAGTCCAAGACAATGCATACTTTGAGTCTCATTTTTTTTTTTTTTCCAATTATGTGAAGCTCTAAAGCAGTGTCAGTCGCTATGGTCACTGCTTTTATATGATTTGACGGTGATCTAGCTTGTGATTAACCTTGAATAATGTGACCTTAAGCTTGTCGAGTTTGCTATTCCACACTACATACACCCGCATTTTATTACTGTATGCCTACCAGTTAGCCTTTTCATTTCTAATGCCTTTTCCTTTCTGTTCAGGCTGTTGACATTCTGAGGTTGGATTATGATCCCTCAGATACGGATATTCTGTATTCTGAAGGTGTGATGTCATCAAATGGACTTGCTTGTGTGGACTTCTCGTTTCCCCAGTCTGATTCTGATGATTGTACCGATTCAATGGATCAGCATGATTCTATGCTTAGGTTGGTACCATCTTGTTAACCTCCATTGTAGTTGCAGCTCCTGTATATTGTTTAGTCCTCTTCCAGGCATTACTAAAAACTTTACTTTTAGAAGAACCTAAAGGTCACTGCTTCAATGATCACTTTGCCATTGAACTTTATTTTTAGAACCTAAAGATCACTGCTCCACTAGTGAATTAAATGTTTGACTTTAGCGGTTTTGCCAAGGTGAATTCAATTATATAATCAGTCTCGACATAGAATTCAAGTATCTTTGCCTAGTAAGAGTCGTGATATCCTGTTCTCTACCTTCTCACTATGTCTAGCGTGTTGGATCTCAAGCACTTTAACGTTCTTTTTTTTTTTTGCCCCTTAATGTTTTCACAGGTACCAACTAATCAGAGTGAACGCGAGAGGCCTTGGAGAAAACTGCAAGTGGCTCGACATGTTTGAAGACGTTGGTCTCGTCACCTTCTGTGTCGCCTTAACCGACTACAATAAGTATACTCCCGATGCAAATGGTTCCTTGACGAACAACATGATAATGAGCCAGAGATTCTTTGAGAGCATTGTGACTCACTCAACTTTTGACCAGATGGATTTCCTTCTAATCCTAACAAAGTTTGATCTCTTCGAGGAGAAGATAGAACAGGTCCCTCTAACCGAGTGTGAGTGGTTTGATGACTTCCACCCTCTTGTCAGCCGCCATCACAGTAACAGCAGGAGCAACAGCATTAATTACACCCCGACGCTCGGTCAGCTGGGCTTCCACTATGTTGCAGTGAAGTTCAAACGGCTTTATGCCTCACTCACAGGTCGGAACTTATATGTTGCCTTGGTGAAGGGATTGGAGCCTGGCAGTGTCGATGCGGCTCTAAAGTATGCGAGGGAGATTTTGAAGTGGGACGAGGAGAGAGCGAACTTCAGCTTGAGTGAATACTCGATGTACAGCACGGAGGGGAGCTCTTAGTGCAGGCATTCATACTGGGGGGAAAGCGTGTAAATTGAACCTCCGAGCAGGGCATTACTGTAGGTAATGTACATATAACGTGCTGTAAATTTTAAGACGGGAGTTTTTTCTTCGACCTATTGTGATTGACGGAATGGAGGCCATTTCTATGAGAGTTTGGAATGCACCGCAAACTTAGGCTTGTTTGTGGAATTCGCAAGGAAGGTGTGGTGATGTTTGAGTTGTAGCGGGAATGTTTAATGCCTTTTCTTTTTCTCTATATTGAGTAGCTTTGCGAGATTTGTTCCACGATGTGAATTAATTGAATGCGATATAGTTTGGAAATGTATCACATAGCTTGCGTTTTGTACTCCCGCTTTCTTGGTGTATTGGTTTATCCGGCTTAACAGGTACTCGGTTACGGCTTTTAAAACCGGTCCGGCAGATGACATGTGCTGGCTTCAGACCCAATGGTCCGAATTCTATACGGGACCTGTCCAGTCACCTACTGCACCGTAGATTTTTCTCGGAAAGTTATATGCTCGTGCTGCCTGATCGGAAGCACGATCGTAAAGACAAGCATTAAGCAACTACCAGCCGTTGCAGGCTCACGAGCTTCGGCCTAGTTGAACTGAACTGCAGTGAACTGTCCATACGGTAGAGAGTCTGTTCAAATTTGAGCAGCTCGTCTAGATGTCATAGGATCTATTAAATGATGTTTTAGAACCATGAACTGATTTGTTTTGTATGGTGGGCCAATACGAGAGGGAGCTATCGATAAGCCTTTTTTGGTAAGGAAAAGAGCAGGGAATGGGCGACCAAAGCTGAGGACATCTCTAAGGGCGTGTTTGGAAAAGTTTCTGTTTGAGAGAATAATTTCTGATTAGAATTTTTTTTTTTTTTCATTTATGTTTCTTGAATGAGTTTCTAAACATTCAAAATATGATTAGTAATTGTATAAAATTTCTATGTTCGTAATAGAAAAATAACATAAATATGTTTGATACGATTCATAAATTTTTTTTTTTTATGATGTAGAATTTATTTTAATTCTTTAATAATTTTTTGAGATTTTTATATTTTTCCTCTCTTTTTCTTTTTTCTCCTCTAGTCAGTCGACGAGCCTTGGCGATGGTCGGTAACTAGCCAAAGATGAGAGTCGATGACCTCACCGATCTTGGGGGAGCCTCGTCGACCCTCCGTGAGGTTGGCTTCGCCCAACCATGGCGAGGTTGACCTCTTCAAGCCATGTCAAGGCTCGCCTCATCTAGCCACGTTGAGGTTGCTAGATCTTATCTTTGGCTCGTTGCCGGTCCTAAATGAGGAAGAAAAAGAAAAGAGAAAAAGAAAATGGCTTGTTTTAGAAATTGATCCTAGGAAATGAGAGGTAATTTTTTCTTTAATTTTTTATTTATGTTTCAAATCTATTTCCTGACCACTAATATGTTATGAGAAGTAGAAAAATTAGTTGATGTTATTGAAAATTTATGCTCTTTTTCTATTTTGGAGAACAAAATAACAAAATTTTTAAAAATAAAAAACGTTAATAGACAGGATATAATTGTTCACACTTACAATACAAGGTTCAATTTGAATCAATGGGTTTATATTACCTATCAAGTTTAGATCTTTGGGCATGAGAGTGAAAAATCTCTTGATGGGCAAAGCTTGTCATTATAGCTACATTGAATCTCAATGGAATAAGTAAGAGTGTGCCAAACGGACCACCAAAATTGGACCAAACCTTGGTTTCCAATTCCAAGGCTACGTAAACACTTTATTATTATTATTTTTATTACTTCATGGATTTAATTTATTATTTTTAGGGAAACAAGGCTTGTAATTAAACAATAAAATATCATGATGGAAGCGTAAGATTTGTTTTGAATTTTGAATTTGTTTTTAATTATGCTTGGACAAAAATATATTTAGATAAAAACATCAAAAAAGAAATGACCGATTTGATGGGCCGATCTGACTTCTGATCTTAGGATCAATTGGTCCAATCCTCATTTTTTTGGCGGATCAATATTCTCGATTTCATCTCGAAACCAAACTGGACTGGGAACTAATCACACTCGGGACCAGGGTCCCTAGCGAGCGCTAAGCGAAGCTGGTTCACGAGTACTGCAGCTGCTTGCAGATGCTGCTCGGCTAGCCAGCCTCCTGGACGGTGTAGGATCGAACCCGTTTAGTTGTACGGCGGTAGGAGCGATACCCACCGCCGGAAACCTTCCCAAAACCACCCCGGTCCCCCACCATGCGCCACCTCCTGAGCACCCATCACCGCCGCCTCCCCCTCCTCCTCCTCAGATGCTCCAAGGCCGCCGGCGCCGGCGCCGGCGCCTCCCTCCATTCCTCCCGCTACAAGGCCCCAAGGCCGCCGCCGCCCCCGCCAGACCCCCCGAGGCCGCCGCGGCCGCCGCGGAAGCCGGAGGCCTTCGCCCTCCACGGCGCGGCGTGGGAGGACCCGTACAGCTGGATGTCGAAGCTGAACGACAAGGTGGCGATGCGGCACATGGACGTGCACATGGAGCAGGAGGAGAAGTACACCGAGGCCTTCATGTCCGACACCGACAAGCTCCAGAGCAAGCTCCAGTCCGAGATGGCCTCCCGCCTCTCCTTCGAACTCTCCACGCCGCCTCTCCGCTGGGGCCCTTGGTATCTCCCTCTCCCTCTCTTTCTCTCCCCTGGTCCATTATGTTTTCTCCGTGGTGTTTTCTGCTTATTTGATATTGGAAGAGTGTGATCTCAACCAATAGTGGGATTTGATGAAATAATATAATCTAATTTGCGGGTCCATTGTCTTTCCGATTGTATTGGAGCCAACCCATTTTCAGATTTCTTGTCATTTGGGAGATTCTGATGGTTCTCTAATGATTTCCTCCTGTTTGACTTAGGCTGTACTATAGGCGGGTCGAAGAAGGAAAGCAGTATCCCGTGCTCTGTAGACGACAAGTGAGCTTAAATGAAGAGTTCATCTCTAATAAATCTCCTTCGGCTGGATTCGATTTCACCTCGGGGAAGAGAATTGAGCAGAAGCTTGTTGACTACAATCAAGAAGCTGAGAGATTTGGAGGTAACTTTCCTCACTTTTGGCCAAATGCATGCTCTTTTCATGTTGAAGACTGGGTGCTTGGTACTCTAACACGTCGCTGGACCTTATTGAGATGCAAGTGGAGGATGAAAAGAACGTCTCTTTCATTCATTGCTTGATTTACTGTTGTTCTGTTTTAGCTTTTTCTGGATAAAGTAGGAGATGAAGGGGTTTTCAAAGTTTCTAGCTTTTGTTCCTTTGACCTACTTACTTGCTTACCCAGCCAAAGAAGAGGAAGTATTTCCCGACTTTTGCCTTCCTTGTGTAGTTGTACATTATTGCGTCCGTCTTTTTTCAGGTTATGCTTATGAAGAGTTATCAGAGGTGTCACCGAACCACCAATTTTTTGCATACACCATGTATGACAAGGACAATGACTTCTTTAAGTTATCTGTGAGGAATTTAAATTCGGGTTCATTATGTAGTAAGCCTCAAGCTGAAAGAGTTTCGGGTCTGGCATGGGCAAAGGATGGGAAGGCATTACTCTATGTTGTCACAGATCAAAACAAGCGGCCTTGTAGGTATGTATGGCATGTCATTGCTTGCTTTATCTTATAGTTATATGATCCTTAGAATTGCTGAACCTAAATCAGCTTTTTCTGATCACAAGGCTGTACTGTAGCATGATTGGATCGACTGAAGAAGACGTTCTGCTCCTGCAAGAACTGGATGATAATGTTCATATTAACATACGACATACTAAGGATTTCCAGTTTGTGACCATTAATACCTTCTCCGTTGCATCTTCAAAGGTATCCCTCCTGATGCTGATGTCTTGCAATAAGCAAAAGGTTAATCTAGCAAGTACATGCAGTTGAATCAATAGAATGATATTTCAGGTGTTTCTGATAAATGCAGCAGATCCACTTTCAGGCATGACGCTTGTTTGGGAGAGTAAAGGTCTATGCCATTGCATAGTTGAACACCATCAGGGCTACCTTTTTCTATTCACAGATGCTAGAAAAGATGGTAAACCTGTAGAGAATCATTATCTTCTTCGAAGCCCTGTAAATCCTTCTAATGTTCCAGCAACTTGGGAGGTTAGTGGTAAGCTATGCTTTCTAACCAATGTTTTCAGTAGCTTACTTTCTCATCCTACTAGTTTTCCATGCTACGTGCAATTAAGACATTTTTTAGAAACATTTGTATAAAATATCTGCAAATCCTGTTTTCTAGCCATATCTTGTTTGCATCTTCTAGAGTTTACGTCACTTAACTTTTTTGGATCAAGTCTTATTTCATCGCTCTACAATAATCAACAGAAGAGTTCCTGTAGAATCTTCTCACTTGAATATATTGTTTTTTCTTTGCTCTTTTCGACCAGTTTATTTGACCAGTTTACTTTGCTCTTTTTATTGCTGCAGAATGTATTTGTTGATGATGAAGATTCAGTCATTGAAGATGTTGACTTCAGTGATAAGTACTTGGTTCTTATACTAAGAAAAGATGGAAATTACAGAATTTGTTCGGTCGCCCTACCTCTTGGGAAGGTATTCGCAGAAGAATCTGCCATGGGATCTTTTTAAGTCATTCTGGCACTCAGCCAATAACATATAAATAACTTGTGCTCTCATTAATATTCCTTTGGGTATGGCAGGGTCGGATTCATCTTAAGCAGGCTAACCCTTGTTTCTTACCTCTTCCAAATTTTGTCTCCCAAATCTCACCTGGACCAAATTATGACTACTATTCCACTACGATGCGTTTTACAATATCATCACCTGTGGTACGTGTTTCCACATTCCATGGTTTGCTTCTTACAGACTATATATTCACTTAGTTTAAAAGCAGCATATGGACTTCGCTTATTACCAGGACTTAAAAATGTCTTGTAGCCTCACATAGGTATTGTCTAGATTGACTAAAACAGTTTCTAATTCCTGTGAAGTCGCTTGCAAATTCTTTGTTTTAAAAAAGGATTTCTTACCATTCTTTGAAAGTAATATATGCCTAACAGTGGGAATTTATTGCTAATTGTTCTTGGCAAATTAACTATAGCTGTAAAAGCCATCTCATTGATCATTTAATTCCCTTTTCCAATTTGATGATTTTGTGGAATTTGATTTGCTAAATGAGTAGCCGACTAAGTTGATTTTTTTTTTTTGCTGATAAGTTTCCTTCCTCCAGCCTTTGTGTTGAATTACTCAATCCATAAACTCTGGCAAAGTATGCAAGCCTGTCTGAGGCATCTAATGTTTTTTATGATGTCTCTGGCTGTTTAAAATATCTCCACGGTTGCTTTGCTGTAACATTACCAAACTTGATGTTTGGTTCTTTGGAAGGTATGACTTTAAGACTTTTGCTCATAGGTTTTACCAATTTGAATGGTGGAAGCCAAAAGCATGATCTGATAAGGGGGCATCTTTATCTTTTCACTTGGAGCTCCTTGTTTTTGTGGGCAGGAGCCCTTTTGATTAGCTTTTGGTTCTAAATAGGCATTTGCAATGGAAGTCATCTTCCAAGTAAAAGTGATGGGCATAGGTTCTAGTTGCTTTTTCATCATTACCTGTGTATGTAAGTTATGTTGCAATTGTCATTTGTTGAGAGTTGAAGGCTAGGGGCATCAGCTTAGTATGTAACTTGTATCATTATGAAGAACTTTATGAATAATTCAACTTTCTGCAACTGTTCTATTTCCTTTCTAGACGATGTGGTGGATGTTATCATAGTGTTTGCTTATTTGTTCTTCTGTCAATGTGCAATATCTACCTTTTATAGTATATAGTGGTTACATCTTATGAGCTACTTTATCCAAAATGGTTCTGACGCCCATATTTAAGTCATCTTGTAATTTGTTTAGGTTGGGTCATCGGCTTAGTGTAACTTTCTTCATCGACAAGAATTTAACGAGTGTTGCAACCGTTGCATTTCCTCTCTGGTGAACACCTTCGCGTTGGCAGCATTTGTTTCTTTTGAGTGCGACAATTTGGAGAATGTTCTCTTTGTTTTTGCCTTTTCAGACATCTGCAAGCCTGTAAACATTTCTCTTTAATAACATATAGAATGTGTATCTGATGGGCTTCTTTATGTCTCAGATGCCAGATGCTGTGGTTGACTATGATTTATCAACTGGTACGTGGAATATCATACAGCAGCAAAATCTACTTCATGAGAGGACACGAATTTTGTATGGGATGGCTTCTTCTGCTAACATTCATGGAAAATCCTCTTCTATGACTGAGGTTAAATCGGAGGATAATCCATGGAATGAGCTTTCTGAGTTTTATGCTTGTGAACATCATGAAGTCCCTTCATCTGATGGGGTTGTTGTTCCTCTGACTATTGTGTATTCATGCAATAATAAGAAGGAAAATTCAAAGCCTGGTTTGCTGCATGGACATGGAGCTTATGGTGAACTACTTGACAAACGTTGGCGCAGTGAACTTAAGAGTCTTCTAGATCGTGGTTGGGTTGTTGCATATGCTGATGTTAGGTATGTTTGCCTTGCTGTGGTTCCCTTTTCTGTAGCCTTTAGTGTTTCTAGATAGGAATTTCCACTGTCCTTTTTCTTAAAGATGTAATTGTCATTTTTTATTTACCAGAGGATTTCCGAGACTTGCTTTCAATTCTGATGGATTGTGTGGTTTGTCTGCAGAGGTGGTGGTGGCAGAGGTACGTCTTGGCAGGATGATGGAAGAAATAGGAAAAAGTGTAATTCAATCGAAGATTATATTTCCTGTGCCAGGTTCCTGATTGACAGAGAGATGGTACATGAAAACAAACTTGCTGGTTGGGGATATAGCGCTGGGGGACTTTTAGTTGCTTCAGCCATTAACAAGTGTCCAGGCTTATTTCGTGCTGCAGTTTTGAAGGTCTGATAGACTTGCTTTCAGGTGTATTTTGATAATTTTCGCTGTGTCTATCCTTCTTGTGCCTGTTCTGCATGTATACTTGCTACGAGTCGCATTATTATGGTCGAGAAACTGATGTTTCGTTTCCGTGTATTGTCACTGCAATGTTCCATGAGTAAATAGAATTTAGCAGTTGTACCTCAAAGGAGTCTTGTAGTACCACTTTGCACCATTATTACCTCTTATGATTGCATATTTGGGAGCTGGATTTAAGATGATTACGTGTGAACTTATTGCTGCTTACTTGTTCTTTGTCTTTTCAGGTACCCTTTTTAGATGCGACAAACACACTTCTCTATCCCATTTTACCACTTACAGCTAGTGACTATGAAGAATTTGGTTACCCTGGGGACATTGATGACTTTCAAGCCATAAGGGAGTATTCTCCATATGACAATATCCCAAAAGATGTATCTTTTCCTGGAGTTCTGGTGACCTCTTCCTTTAGCACACGGTAGGTCTCTTCTTTTTCTTTTTCAAATTTTAAAACTCATCCTTTATTCCTTTTTAGCGGTAAGTGCATTGGAAGTCCTAAATCATGTCAGGAAAGTGTATTTGAGTCCTGAAACTTTTAAAAAGCACAATTTAAGTCCTAGAATTTGTCACAAAGTGCACTTGAGTCTGGAAACTTTTAAAAAATTGCAATCAAATCCTAAAATTTATCAAATTGGTCCAATTAAGTCCTTCTGCTGGTTCCACTTTTTGGAAATTTTAGGACTTGATTGCACTTTCATAACAAATTTTAGGATTTGATTGCATTTTTTTAAATGTTTTGGTACTCAATTGCACTTTCGTGATAAGTTTTTAGACTTTTAGTGCACCTATTTCTTCTTTCTATAATTGGTATGGCGGCGAGGGTTCTGGAATAACTGGTATGGTGGGGGAGGGTTTGAGAATCGTAGACACCTCAATCGGTTGAGTTTTTCTAGAGTCAAGGTCGCAGGTGTTTATATGCAACAGAAAATGCAGCCAAAGCAGATATTTGAGTTATTCTCGAGGGCAGTTGGATTCAATAATATGCACTTAGATTATCAGTTCCTTTTTATTTCATATATAAAACAAAATTTATAACTGTGGATGCTGATCAGCATTAACATGACCAGATTTTAAGTTTGATCTAGGTTAATCTCACATGACCATGTATATTTGAGAGTTTTCCAATATACGGATAATGGCTAGGCTACAACAAGGAGCCTGAGGGTTGGCTGGCTTGTTTCATTTGAAGTCATGGGACATATACTCTTAAGCCATCATGCAAACCAAGAAAAATCTCCTAGCCAATGAATCATCAGGATAGAGCTGCTTCTCATGTGTATCCTAACATGAAAATTCTATACCCTCCTTTTGTTGTTGATAAGGAAATATCGACAGCAATATGGTTTTTAGCTTTTCGATGTTCTGTGGATTGGAAAGCAATTTGTATGGCGTTTGGTGTGGCACCTGCATTTTGGTGCACACTAAGGAAAAGGAGACTTGCTGGCTTGTGGAAGGTGATCATTTCATGGATAATGGAATCAGGCTTTACGACTGCTGCATCTTCTAAGGGTGTGAATAAACTAATGAGCAAAGGAATTATCTATTCATCTAATTATTACAGGATCATATTGATTAAGTGATTCTTTCTGCAGTTATTGCTTGCTTCTGTTTTGTCTGCTAGTCAGTTCAATTTTTCCTTCAATCTTGTGATGTCATAGAGATGTCCAAAGTTCTTACTGTCCAATGATTCTTCATGTTTCAGATTTGGGGTTTGGGAAGCTGCGAAGTGGGTTGCACGAGTCCGTGAAAACACTATATACGACCCTGAACGACCCATACTTCTCAATCTAACTACTGATATAGTAGAAGAAAACCGGTATCTACATTGCAAGGAATCAGCACTGGAGACAGCTTTTCTTATTAAAGTGGTAGATTCCTAGGTTTGGCTGTACCATCACCTGTAACGTGTTTGTATAAAAACGAGGCATTACATTTCTCAAACACATTCAATGAGTCTTTACAAGTGCCTTTAAAGGGCACTTTATAACATTCTCCATGTGTCAATACTATTCTCCTTGAGTGTTATTTACATATCCACCAGGATTTCTCTCTTGAAATTTCAAGGCTGGAGCAGGAACATGTTTTGAGAGAATCTGCAGGGATTTAGTGACATCGTGGAAGGAATGGTGGTTATGGCCGCCAGATTGCAAAGGCCATCAGATTACAGTCAAACCTGAGAATCTGTCAGAATTTCAGAAATGGGGCTGACAATCTGGTGCATTTTGCTTTTGGATTCCTGTGGTAGATGAGGGTCCATTCTGCATACATGAAGGTACTACTTTAATAGTTGGGGACCGGTGTGCTTTTCATTGTTCTTGCCAACTCTTATGATCGCAAACATGTTTTGTCTGTACATGAAATAATTAGCGGTTGTTAATTGCAAAGTTGCTATCATCCCTATGAGACTGAGAAAGCTAATCTTGAATTTGACAAGCTCCATGATTCATTAATCACAATAATGCTACCTTCTTTTTCTTTTCTTTTTTTTTAATATGAAGGATGACGTTTATGTCGTGCCATGGTTTAGTTGCCAACTCCATCTTACAAGTGCCCAAGTTTGTCAAAGGGTTGCTGTCACCAACCACCATTGCCTCTTCGTAAAGCGGCTTTGGCACGCCTGCTTTCAGCTGTCAACGCGACACTAGTCTCCTGTTTTACTTTTTTTCCCTTTCTAGGTTTTGAAAAATATCAATCATCCAATGTTATAAGAAAGGATAACCTCCTTTATTTGACAAAAAAGGGGCACATTTAGACGAAAAAAAGAAAAAGCGGGTCTTGATCATCATTATCAGGTCACTACACGATGCATCGACTGCCATTTCTTGAGGAAAAGATGCTCGCACTATCCCTTCAAGAACACAATGGAAAAGGTATCTTCTACAGAGGGGAGTTTTCATTGGAAACAAAAGTTAGTGGGTATGGCCCGGTCATGATGACCGCAGAGAAAACAACCGAGCCCTTTAAAATTGCAAACAAGAGAAAGCTGTTGTTCTCAATAGAATCGCAGATGTGGAATGCGAAGATTCTGCATGGTTCGTGTGCATGTGTGACCGAGCAATTTTGACAGTTTTTCTGGCCCACAAAGACCCGAGTCGTCCAAAAAAATCTGCTTCTTGGCCTAATCTCTGTCTGCTATCTGTCTTTAGGATGCGTTGAATCATGCCATTATTTTCTTCTACCTGATTAGGATAAGCTCGAGACGACGACAAATTTTAAAGCATTGTTATTGCTACTTTCATTATCAATATAAGGACGGCTACCAATAAGAATACCTATCTTTGACGGTTGGATCTGTAATTGCAAACAAGATAGGAGATTAGGAATAGATATGACAATAAGATATGGCCAATATGTCAATGAAAATACAAAGAAATGACCAGATGACACACCCAACCTGCTGCTTCATCCAAAAGAGCAGTTGAAAGGATACGAGTAAGCCAGGAAATGCAAGAATGTCCTCGGCTGCTGAATCCCATCAGGTACAAAGGAAGGAAATCAGTAAAAATCTATTCATAATCAGCATCCTATGAACATCTACATGATTTGCTGTGAAATCATGATCAATATTGTACTTATCGTTGGTTGCAGTTCCTTTACTGTTCTAAAGCAATATTGGATCTCTTAGATAAGGAGAAAAGTTTCCAGTCTCTTGGAAACTATAATAATTGGAGGGATTCGATGTCGATGTAATGTCTTCTTGTGACAACAATGGCGTGACCAGAGTAGGACCTTAAAATCATTGGCACGAACTGAGTTTCTATGCTATGGTCGAAGCATAGAATACAATATCAGCACAGGGAAAACTATGCTAATTCATCATTACATAGCTCGAACTAATCATTGTATAAAGCAAAAGATAGCAAGGTGGAGGTTTTTGCCAAAGGATACAATTTTCCGAGGCTAACTCTACAAGAACCCAGAAAAGTGAGAAGAAGAAAAAGAAAATCTCAAAAAGCAGCGAACGCATGAATCAAACAAATCCATCACTTTGTTAGGGTCTCGGCAAAAGGCAAAAGAATCCACCTCACAGGGTATGAGAAAGTTCCCCCTCTTCTCTGGCTTTTTAAGGTCTCCGAATCGCGAGCCTCAGTTTTCACTCCCCGAGTGTTCTTCCACCCTAGAAGAACCGCATGTTCCCATCTGTATAAGACTAGAAGAATCAGCCCTCATTTAAGCCCTCATGTCTCTGAACCTTCAACAACGGTGGGTAGCTCACCCTGGCGGGCAAATGTAGGGTTAAGGAACCTTGCCACAAATGCCCACAACTTGTAAACATCTTCAAAGTTGGTCAGGAAGCCGAGAGAGGCTGTGACAACCTCAATGCGCATGAAACCATTTTTTCCAGCACTTTTACCAACTTCTGTTTGCCTGGACAAGCTGCTGTCCTCTATGTTTAGCTGTCTTGAGCCATCAACGACACGTATGTGACTTAAGATGCCAATGCCAAGAGAGATACCTTCTTTCTCAGCAAGTTTTTGTACGACTTCTGGCTCAACAATCCCCTTGGAACTATTTCTCACATTGAATGCAACAGCACCACCTCTTTCGTACTTAACTTTCGGGCCATATATATGAACAAGTGACACATTACCCTCTGAGCTCGGCAACCTTAGTTGCAGTAGAGAGGCTACCAGCCAATTAATCAAGAACCGCAGTCTACTGGAGGTTTTGTTGAGACCCAACTCATTTATATGATCAAGATGGCGGCACACTATCTCAGGCTCGCCCCTGAATTCATCCTGCACTTCACCATATTCACCATCTGTACCATAATCTTCATCATCTAGGGTCATACCAGACACTGCACTGGGTTCTAGGATATGGCTTGTCTGCTCCGAATGATTTTCTTCCATGGAGAAGGACACCCTTCCTCCACCACTTGGGTGATCACTCTCCTCAACACCGAAAAACCTACTGCCAGCATATCTGCTCCCTTTGCTGCTCCTCAATAACCTAAAGTCCCCTTCAGTTTCTCTTCTTATAGCACTCTCCTTTACTTGCGCACCATTTGCAGAGGCCGAACCATTCTCCATGCTACACTTACTGCTCAAATGGGATCCAGGTACAGCATATTTTGATTGCTTACTAATATGAGGCTCTTCCTCAATCTCACCAACATATCGATCATCTGAAACCACTCTATTGTCCGAAGCGTTCTTTCTTCCAGCAAGTCCTCCATTGTGTATGTCTTCCAGATGATGTGCATCCTGAGAAGCTGATTTAATGGCAGCATCAAATGATAGTGCACCATATTCCTCGTGAGCCATAGGGCTTATGTCCTTGTGGTCATATATAGGGCTGCCATATATTTTGGATGACTGTTTTGGAAAGAGTTGTTTCTGATTCTTCCTTGCAGCGAACCAAGATGGCGGTAAGGGAGAGGCCATTCTCTCTTTATTCAGTTGGCCTGGATTATCATACCCCAAGGGACTCTGACCCAAATCAATCCAATAAGAGTAGTCCGACGATCCATTTTCACTGAACACAGGACTCTTCATCATATCCCCGATCGATATACTCCCGCTTTCTTCAATATAAGTGCTTGCTCCATCTATGTATGAACTATTGTCATGATTCATATCAGTCTCAATATAATCATTGACCTGAGCAGACGTGTAGAGTCCAGAAAAGGCAGGCAACTGCTGCGGTGGGCGAGCCTCAGAGGAACTATCACCATTCTCAACAACTTCATCATCAGCCCCAGCTAGTCCATCCAGGCCGTCCATTGAATCGCCAAGATACAATGGAAATTCTGGGGTTAATTTCACCATTCCAGACCCTGTAGAGCCAGAATGACTTTGAAGGCATCCTATAACAGATTTTTTTATCAGAAGGCATCCAAAACCACTTGGATCATACCCAAAGACCCTGTAAAACGAAGTGATAATAAAATCTGGCCGGAATAGGGACAGCCCGAGTGAGTCCATGTCCTTGGGACCGAGTGACCCAGCATCAAGCAAGACATGCCAATTGTTCTGATGTGCGAGTGCCATCCATTGGTATGAATATTTCGCACCAGAGACTCTGGACTGAACAGGAAACACAAATAAACCTGCTGCAGAACCCTTCTTCCTCTTCCTTTTGCTCGATATTTGCTTTCTCAAATCAGCTGAACAAGGTTGAAGGGTTGGCCATTTAAACCACGTGCTATAGACTTTCGCACCCTTCTCCCTTGCACTCTGAGCCATCCAATTGAGAGACTGGCTCTCATGATCAAACATAGTCAACAACCTCCTATTTGTCTGGAAAGGGTATGTGTCAGCCAACAATTTGAAAGCCGACCCTCTACTGACGGTGAAAACAAGGCCATACTCATTCTCAGGGATGTTCAAATAATCCATGATCCTGGTCTTTATATCATGCTCAACAGTACCTTTCTCAGCGCCACCGTACAGAGCATGGTTACTCAAATTTGCTGTTATCTCGGACAAGCTAAACGTCGAGGAATCCCAATAATGAACACTCTGCAGATACGAAAACAGCCCGAATCCACAGAAATCAAGGCATACCTTTGGTTGTAAGTGCGAGTACTCATTCATCCTCAACTGATCAATCTTCTGAGAAGATTGATATGAAGGATACATGCTGTGGAACTTGGAGAGAGCTTCATTGATATTGGGAACGGCATCTTCGGATTCATATGTAGTCTCTGCGGCTTGAGCTGTGGCACGGAGGAACAAGCCCTGGCATTCGAGACGTGCGAGGGTCCTCGATCTCTCCACCCCGGTCTCATCCAGGGAAACGGAGCTGAACTCAATTTCAAGAGATTTAAAGAGTGACCCATCTTCAGATGCCTCCTGAATAGCCTCCCTAAGCTTCTTCTCTCGCACAGCAGACGCGTGCTTCTTGCTTTCAACGGGCGGCCTACCAGACCCATCTCTGCTCCTGCTCTTTTTGTCAAAGAACAGAGCAGCACAGTGAGCTAGGGGCTTCCATGTTGACCAATGCATCAAAGCTTACTTTAAAAAAAGAAGAAGTGATTTACAGAGAGAATCCCAGAACTCAATCCTACCAAGTCAGGCTTGAAACTACTGATTCAGCCCGTGTTCTTTCATACCCACCTAAAGGAAAACCCTAGCAAAATCGCAGAAACTCAAAGATCTTCGACAAGAAGATTCAGACCAGTCGACCCAGAGACAAAGAAACCAGAAGCGGAGCTGGCAACATTATATCACCCCATGAATGAAAGGAGAAACTCCAAGCCGACAACTTGGTTTTGACTGTACAAATTTAGTAACCACCCCAAGTACGACCCAGAAGAAAAAGAAAGAAGCTTTGACTCTGAACTCAGGAAATTGATGGAATCAACCCAGAAGAGAGAGAGAGTAGACGGAGAGGAATCAAAGGGTCGACCCCCGACAAAAAACCCAAATTCAGATCCAGCAAATCAGCAAACTTGCAGGCGAGTGGACTGTAGGAACAGCAAGAAGTCTCCTGATCAAACCCGGAAAGGAAAGGAAAGAAAAAGGAACGGAAACGCCAACCCAGAATTGGGATTCGAGAAAGAGGAAGTCAGACACGCAAGCTCCCGCTCTCAGCCCCCCCTTCGCTTCTCTTCCGACGCGTCAACGCAAGGAGAGACGGAAAGCAAAGCAAAGCAAAGCCAACCCAACCCCCTTTGGAAACAGGAATCCAAGAAACGCCCAAGATTCAACACCCCCAAGAAGAGTCGCTCTTCCCCTCCTCCTCCTCCTCCTCCTCCTCTCTTCGCTGATGGGTGATCTCCCTTCCTCTCTCTCTCTCTCTTCCCTTCTCTCTCCTATCTCTCTCTCTCTCTCTCTCTAAGATCCTCCCCGCCCACCTATCACTCGCACACGAACAATGAGAGAGAGAGAAAGGTCATTGACTTTCACAAACTGAATTGTAATTGATGCCCAAGCCCCTTTTACTAATCTGCTTTTTATTAGGAGTGTGGACTGTTCTCTTCTCTCTTTTTCTTTTCTTTTTTTTTCCTTTTTTTTTTTGGTGCTTTGCTGTGATGGGGCCCCACGCCGTCTCTCCTCTGTACTCAATGCCAAAAGTCAATCAATCAAGCTGGTCTAACTTCTCCCCACCCCCAACTCCAAAAAGAAAAAGGAGATGATGATGCGCAAATAGCGAGAGGGCAAGAAAAGATCTTCACTTTGCACCAATACCCATTAATGGTTTCCCTTTCTCACATCCGTTCCCTTCGAGTTGGATCGGATCGGGTCGAATTGATTAGATTAACGCGAGAAATTCAAACTCCGATGCATTTATTATTTGGAAAATTTTGAAAAAGTTGACAAAAAGTACTTTATTGACATTTTTATCGGAATGAAAGACAAAATGATATGCTTGAGAAAAGCGATGAAAAAAATCTTGCATAATTTCAAATGGGTATTAAATATCATTATGTTTAAAATTTTTCTTTTTTAAAATTGGAGATGTTCAACATCTCGAAAAATTATATCGTAAACGATAAAAATATATGTTTGATAAAGACAATGACTCGATATTTTTGGAAATTAAAATCATTTTCTTAGTTTTTCTTTATGTACTTTGATTTCGAGTTGAAGGTTTATGAATTAAGCATTCATGGACATTATATCACTTAATAGATCACTGAACACTCATGAAAGATATGCTCTAATTTTTTAGCTCAACTCGCCAATGCTGTTAGCTTATTAAAAATTATCACAACTCATCCTCGGATGACCTCATAGACTCAAAATATTAAAAATTCACAGTGTTAGCCCTTAGCCATGTTAGACTCAAAATCAAATTCTAAGTTTCAGATAAAGTATATATATATATTTTGGGTTACATTCAGGACCTCAAATCTTTTATAATTACAGTGAAATCAGGGAATTGCTATGATAGAATAAGAATAATAGAGTATTCTAATATAATGTTGTGCTGTGTAATGGTGAGTTTTCTACTTATATTTTGACAACACACGGGGAGGGTCCAACCTCACATATATAATCCAAATGAGCCCCTAGGCTTTACCCTTATTGTACTATATGACATCCATGGCCCCAGCTGGAGTGGAAACAGAAAAACAACTAAGATATGAATATCATCAATGTTGCATTCTTATTGAATTGTCATTGAGTTGATGTCTATTTGCCAGAGGATAGGGGAGAGTCTAGCATTACGTAATGCAAAGGAGTCGGTTGTATTTTTCCCTTATTATACCAACAACTGCTAAAGGTCCCAGCTAAAAGAAAAAAAAAGGAAAAAAACTAAGGTGCGTATATTTTCAATGTTGTATCAAATTGAAGATGCAATATATAAATAAATAAATTAAACGGCAGAAAGTCAATGTCTGTTGACCAAAGTTGGATAATGGGATGTGTCTTACGTGGGTTAGAGACTCCAATAACTCATTTAGTCTATAATTTTCTAGTTTTATGAAAACAACATGAATCCGTACTCAATCCCTTCTCAAACCAATTCATATTTACCAACTAAACTCGTGTGAAATGTGTCAATTTAACCCTAAACTTAATTCTTGCGAGAGACTCCATTTTTGTGTCAACGGTATTAACACAGCTCTAATATCGCTTTTACCACCAATAGGGATGGTTAATTATTCGCATGAACTCCAAAATATGCTTAAACTTGACATGGCATGAAAAGAGAATACAATACGAAAAATTTGAAATTTTATTTTCTATCACGGTCTTCCATTAAGATGTATAAGGATCTGTCTGAATTAAACAAATTGGCCCTATTATGTATTTGGTTATTGTCAACAAATGGTATCAAGACAAACGGTTGCATTCGTGAGGGTGGTAATGACGACGTGTCGAGACTATTCATTAATTCGGTGGTGTGATAAACTTTTATTGTTAGCGCTCACTTTGAGTTCATTCACCTTCACTTTAAGGGAAAAAAGTCACAAAAATCTCAAATTATATCCACTATGAAACATATCTTGAACTTTTTTTTTTGCTGATATTAAAAAACCCGAATTATGCTTACGGTGACATATTTTCCTTAAACTTTTTCTTATAATATTAAAAATCTCAAACTTGTACTTATATGACATATATACTCTTCATCAATACTTATATGACATATATATTCTTCATCAATGTTTTATTAGATGATTTTTCAGCCACAAAAACATTTTCGTTTTACTTAAGCCACATCGATTCTATATCAATACTATTTACTTTCTAGCGTTCATGTTCATAGATTTTTAAAATTTCTCATTGGTAGAATTTTGGTGGCTCTTGCCCCCACTTTAATGACCTACTTAATTTATTATGTTTGATTCAATAAATGAATCGAATTTCAATGGCCTTTGGATCCCATTAGTCTATAGTTATGGGATCATGAGACATGAAACTTTCTTAATCGTTCAATTTTATGCTTCAACCATTTTATTCAATCTTAAACCTCAAAATTAATAGATCTATTGTTATTTTTTCATTAACAACGGTTGTGGATCACATGATTTACATAGATTGCCAAATGGTAATATGATCCTTCTGTTAACTAGACGGCAGATCACATGATTGACATGGATTGCCACGCAAGTAGTGACCATGCCAATATATGAAAGGGACTATCATCTCAGGTCCTTTAATGTAAGTTGGCAAATATCATCAACTTTTCTTTTTCCTTTTTTTCTGACGGTTTCTTTCTTTGTTCCTTTCTCAACCTCGACCGACTATCTCCACCATTCTCGTCGTTGTCCATCACTGGCTTTATCACCATCGGCACTTGATTTCTGGCAACCGTAGCACCATGACCTCTCTCTCTCTCTCTCTCTCTCTCTCTCTCTCTCTCTCTCTCTCTCTCTCTCTCTATATGAGGTGCAACCTCAAATTTGGGGTCTGTGGCTACCTCGCATCGATAGTGACAACCACCTATATGAGAGATGGAGGGATTATCATGAAAATAGGCCTAATGTATCGTCCAAACTTGCCCGCGGCATGAACTTTACTTAGAAATGTTTGAGTCAAGGTCTGAGCCTAGACCAAAGTTGAGCAGGCGGGGACTTCCTCTTATAAGAACATCGTCCGAACCAGCCTCTTTGTGCAGGTCTCTTAGGCCTGACTGGATCAACTGGGGCGCTTGCCCGTTCATCACTTGCGGAGGCGATAACACCATTATATATTAATTTCCTAGAGAGAGAGACAGACAGGTGGAGTTTATGTGGATGCTGGCTGTCCAAATTAACGACGCCGTCCTTCGCATCGGATAACATCGCTATATTTCAAAGGAAATATTCATATTTGGTGGATTGTGGAAAGTTCAGAGGCTGACATTAGAGGACGAAGAAAATTTCAAACCCTGTTGGTTGACCGAATGAACTGAAAAGCAAATAAAAAAGAGCAAATGGTCAAATATGGCATTGGCAGGATGTTGGCCCGGGCCGACTCTCGTGTTAATCATTTTAGTCTTCCTCTCGTTGAGATTTGAAACTCGAGTCTATAACTTTTATTCCTTTCAATATGAGTGGGCGGTGTCAAAAGCTGATTAAGCTCCGACCATGCTCATTTCGCATACGGAAGCTGAAAATGATTAGTGACCCACGTAGATGAACACACAACATGACATTTCGGGATAGCGATAATGTCGCAATCGAAAGATTTAATTATATAGGAGACCACAAGCCATCGACTCGAAGAAAGCAACTGTTTCAAGGCGTTTAAACCTTAGAAGTAGCCAAGACCCCAGCATGATTTTCTAATTAATAATAATTAGGAAAGGTTTCTCCATCATCCATTTGCTCTACCCTGTCCTCGAGCACTAAAAAGAGGCCAAGAACCTAACTCGATTGCTTTAATTCAATTGGCAAAGCTTTCCCCGTCACCAAATTTGTCCACTCCCCACAAAAAAATAATTAAAAATATTATCTTAGTCATCCACCTGGCTACTCAACAAAAGACAACTTGGCCTAATCCTTAGTCTTTTTTCCAACCCAGGAAAATTGAAGGTCGACCCATATCTTCAAAAGTCGTATTTGACGATGTTCATTAATAATTTAAGATTTGAATTTGAGATTTCGTTAATCACATTTAGTAATCATATCAACCCGTGTAAAACTTACAAATGACGATGGTAACTCTCGTTGACATTTACATTCCAGCAAAACTCATGATGATAGTCAAGAGGATATAATTTCAAGGGGGTTTGAATCTCGAAAATCAAGATTTTAATCATATATATTTTTATGTATTATAATTCGCATTTTTTCCACTATCTAATGTCCAAAGACACGACCCTTTGGATTCCCTTTGCCTCTCCCTCCCTCCCTTCCCTTTCAATTTGCGAATTAGTGAGGGTTCGTGTTGCAGACCCCGAGAAGGTGGGTGGAAAGATGAACGAAACTTTTCAATAAAAGTTCTGCTAAACCAAATATGCATAAAGCTCCAAAAAAGCCTTTGTTGAAAGGTGGCGAAAAGGACTAAAGATGCTGCACTAACATGTTGCATAAATCGATGTTGTGGTGATGTTATGATAATGTCTTGTCCTTGATTTTTTTTTTTTTATAAATTATATTTTATAAATTATTTTTATGGGAGGGTTTTTGGATGAGCCTCCACCAATCCAAGCTTTGGAAAAATTCCGAAATTATTGAAGGGAAAGTCAGCGGCCAAGTAATTATTATAAATTGATTCCTTGTACTTATCCCTTATTCCCTTAATAATCAACTCCAACGAATATATAGGTGGATGATAAGTCCACTTTAATGTCTATTCTCCTTCTTTGAAAAAAAAAAAATCTTTTGCGAATATTCCTAGAGGAATTAATATGTCTGGTTCTTGTTCTCGTGCATGAGAATGAAGTCTTATCGACCGAAATGCTGAAGGTAAGACGTTTTAGGTTCAATTAACGATAGATTATTCCTAATTCAGTTTGATAGGTAACATAATTATGTGCAATATTTATATGTAGGTGGACTAAATCATTAACATTAACATGGTCAGAACACGTGCTTCTTTGCATCTAAAACCCAAAGAAACTACATTTCTAGTAATAATAATAATAATAATAATAATAATAATAATAATAATAATAATAACAATAACAATAATAATAATAAGCTTTCTACTTTGGAGACCATTGTCGGTAAGTTCGTTAAAAGAGGGAATGCGACCTTTCTTATAAAGGTGCTAAGTGAAAGCATTATCCTTTTGTAATCATGCATTCACTTTGCTGTCCCTTTCTTTTATCAAGCGATCGTTTACATTTACGACCTCGTCTCCTGCGTCTGTATTTATCATGTCATAGTTCTATAATTTCTAGAAAAACCATTAATCCCTGCCAAGTTGGTGTTTTTTATACTAAAACAAAATTGATCATGCTCGTTTACTGAAACCTTTTCAGGAGTTTGGTGCTAGCTACGGCATTTCGTATTGGAATTACCATAAAACATACATCTGCTACAACCTCGGAAAGTGATACCGATGGATAATAGATCACTCCCATAACTATTTTTAGTTTGGTTTGTACGACGGAATAGTTATTTCAAGGCTAAACTCTTGTTTGATTAACTTTGTAGCTTAAAGAATAAGATAGGAATAGTAAAGCATTTCCATAATACCATTTTTTATAATAATTTTTTATTCCTAATACTAAATATACCGTTTTACCATTGAATTTGGTAATGATTACTCTTATTGAACAATTATATTATACTATCAATTATCATCGGTCTAGTTACATTATAGTTCTTTTGCAATTATTATAATTAGAACATTTCTGATCGTCAATACTATGTTAATAGCTACACTTGATTTGATTACACTTTATTTAAAAAAAACATCGTTCCTTTAATTCGTAATAGTAACTGTAGTGTAATCTTGTTATAAATGACCTAATTGTAATAATGATGATAATTAATTATGTAAATATAACATTGTAGCTATTGTTACATTTATCAATTATATTATAACCATTGTTTATTATGATAATTAGAACATTTATAATACAGGACTCTATTATATATAACTAAATACATGTTGTATATATATTATACTGTTTAATTACAATATTATACTTATCAAATTGTCGAATAGTAATTTCATACTTAATGTTTAGTAATGACAGACTCTAATAATATATTTTCTATTGATCATTTAGTGTGTAGATAATATAATTGTGATAAATGATTATAAATATAAGGAACAATAAATCATTTATTGATAATTTTGATTTATTTCAAATGTAATCAATTTCTCAATATGCAGGGTTATTTGTGGAATATTTAAAATCGAACCTATTCCTAGTTGCTTGCTATTCGAAGATCCCCAAGCTAATCCTCATTAATTTTTGAACCAAACAATGGAATGACCTTTGAGAAAAACGTGCCAAAGGGGCCGTCATTGACTTAATGGCATGTCAAAAAAAAGAAAACAATTATGATTTGAGCGACAACACATAATGAAAAAAACGCAGGATTTCGTAGTTGTATGTAGCGCCTAAGCAGTCCAGCTTAGGAACTAAAGGTTACTTTATCAAATCCCATCACCCACGGGTGAACTAATCTAATCAGAGCCATTTACATAGACAAAAAGGCTTAAATTTAATTGGTTTGTGGGGCTTGCATGTCATTGCATGAGCTTTTAGATAGTTAGGTCTCTGTGTTTGTAAACCTGAATAAGAAGAAAAATTTCTTAACGTGTTTGGCCGAACTAGCTCTTTTATAGCACATCAGTCATGCCACGTATTTTAGATGATATCCTTTTTTCCTTTCAAATTAATTATAGACAAATATAACCTTGTATTGAAACTATAAGCCAATTGGAACCCTCCACAATGGTAAGACAAATAAGTTAAAGTGGTTCTTTCGAGCTATTTTCCAGGATCTAAAATCTTGATAATTTTATTCATATGAAGGATCAAAAACCAAATTATGGATTTCAATTGGACATGCGATTTATGTGAAATCACCTTTACGCAGGTCAATTTTGAAGGATGCAATGTGTGCATAGTTGATGTTGCTTAGAAAAAGATTAAAAAAAAAATAGCATGGCATTCAGTTGAACCATTTCGTGCAATAGCAAATTCCTATCTAGATTCGAATCTAGATGGATCGACTTTATCATAACTGTTGATTATATAGATCTTATTTGTAAGTCTAAGAAAAATGCATTTGTCATGTCAATAGATGTCGGTCGGTGAAGTAGACAAGGCTCTTTTGATACTAGTCCAAGAGCCCCCAAATTTGCACCCATTTGATTCTTGTAGACTCTAGCTATACAAATTACAAACACCCAAAACTAGTACAAATCTCTCTCTCTCTCTCTCTCTCTCTCGCGATATCAAACATTCCTCTTGTTTGCATCCATAATAGAGTGAACTGCTTATCCCTCTTTAATTATGATCATGGCTCAATCATGGGAGCGAAATCAGAAGTACTTTCTCACCGGCTGAACTGTCGTTAGGTCACAACTTAGACCCATCGGGCCATGTTGGGCTCAGTCTAAAAGGCAAAATCGTGGTTAGGGGTCATTGTTCTCTCTGTTAGAGCCGTCCAAGTCCAAGCCGGATTAATGTCATCATGTGACATGCAGAGAAAGCGAAGAGACTCGAGCATGCAAACTCATGCAACGGGAGTTGCGATTGTTAACATCCATAATTGATCAGGCTGTCACGTGGTTGTCACACGGAAAAATAAAAATTAATTGGGTAAAGATGGGCTACAGTCACGTACATAATATGTGTGTAATATTTGATCCATCATGCATGCCTAGTAATTGATGGACATAGGGCCAAATGCCTGATGACCGACGACGAAATAAGGAAGTGCCCCGTGCATAGTTGTTGAAATATTATGACAAACAGTTGGTAGCCACGCAGATGAACGTTGGTGTCAAACTTTTCAATAGAGATACTTTAAATATTACTCAAAGCGCCAAGATAGCAAGCATCAAAGGCAAACTTTATGAAGAGAAGTTGATATTTGAAGACCCAATTCACCGTCGATAACCGCACAATCCACAGAACATGACCAAGGCGGTTATATGAAATATGGGTACAGGGATCTACGGGAGAAGGGAATGTGGATCTAGCCAAGGGAAGTTACTAGTGAAAACACAATTGCCGAACGATTATCATACTTTCACTATAAATAATGTTAGTCATCCAGTGAGAACCTCCTGACAAATCAATTAACATGTTATCTTTATATCTTTACTTTTCCTATACTACACTTTAATTTCCCTAGCTATAGTTTTCTAATTCCCATCATCGATTAGATTTCAGTGTGCTTCTCTATCCTAATGCATCATTGTTAATTAAATTACGATGGTGTCTCTTCTATCCTAGTACAGTGTCATCAGTTAGATTCTGGCATTGTATTCTACTATTCTTGGCTTGTATTGTCAATTAAATTTTGGCATAGTTCGAGATTGGTCTTGTGACTTATGGGCCTTGTCGTTGACTAAATTCTGATTCAGCCTAAGATTGTCCAGTGTTGTTTGGATCAAAGAAGTTGAATTCACTATTGCATGAGATATTATTTGTCCGTAGTTGGTGCATGACCCTTATCCCTTTTAATAAAAATTGATAAATAACTTTCGGTAAAAGATATTTCGTTATGAGAACAATTTTGGCGAAACAACGACAGATCATGGCATATTCTCATAGGACTTGCTTCCTGAGGCGAAGTTGCATGAGAAGAGAGCAGAATGCTGTATTTCTATATGCGAAATTGTAGAGTAATCAAACCAGGGTTTAACATGATGAAAGAACATAATTGGATAGGAGATTGCCCATTGGTGCCAACATTCTAAGAAAAGTGGACCGGATAGGAGAAATAAGTGGCCTAGTTAGGTACGGAATTAGTGGATCTAGAGATCCAATAATGCCCCAAATGGGTCGATATCCAAACTAGACATTGATGCAGTGGGAATAGGCTCTTCGCACCTGTCAATTTTTTTTATAGACACACTGCTTAAATCACACAGATTTAATTATTTGAGAAAATTTTATTCAAATTATAAAGAGCATGTCTCTAGTTTGAGCTTATGAATGAATTCCGATCCGAATTGAAATGTGTGAAAGTCTGGCCGTGTAAAGAAAGTCCAAATGGGGATGTGTCACTGCCTTTTGTGAATTCGAATGAGGAAGAAAACATGGGTTTCCTAATCCATTTTGGAGTCGGCTGAACAAAGGTTTTCATGACTTCTATGTAACTATTTTCATGCTGATCTTGCTTAATAAGCCATTGTTGATCTGGCTTTAGTTTGCTCTACAAATGTGGTATCTAGGTGACACCATTGTTACAATCTAGATAATTTGCCAGAAAATTAGAAAAACAATGATGGTCCAACCTATTAACTTCTTAGTCTTCTAGCAAAAAAAAAAAAAAAAAAGAAAAAAATTCTTATTCTCACTACTTGGTTTCTTCTACATTACCAATTGATGCATCTATAAGATAACACATTAAAGAATGCTTCAAATTTGGTATATTTTCACCATCTTGAAAATTGTTGAAATCACTCCACTCCACACATCCAAAAACTTCTTTCTTAATATATCCTTTTTTAGCTGACAATACCGTGTTCTCGTCGCACAAATTTAATATTTCCTCACGTTTACTTTACTTGTAGCGTTCCAATTGCTTTCTCCTAGGGGAGGTGACCGGTGGATGGCATTGCCAAATTCGTGCACAACTGCTTCCAACTTCATCTCCAGAACCAAACACCAACCATAAACGGCTCCTAGAAGTTTCCAAATCTCTAATTTAAGGTTTTCACATCATGGCAAAATCCTTTGGCTTTGACCCCATGAGGTCGCTTGCGTGACTTTAGCAACGGGAAAGATCTCTACTCCCATGACACGTTTGGAAAATGTCCATAAGGCCGGTCAACTACCTCATAACTCCCCTTATAACCAACCAAATTGAAGCTGAAGCAAACAACACCATGCTCGCAAGTAAATCACTTTAAGCATTATTCTTTTTTTAAATCCCATTGTGGAAGCAGGGCCCTTATATATACATACTCTCAAGAGGGCTTTGCCCTAAAAGCAAAAGGTTGTCTGCTTTTAGAGCTTTTAATTCTTATGGTTCTTTTGCTAGATTATATAGGAGACATGGCCAAACAACCCATTGTTCTGGTGGCTTTGGTGCTTTTGCTGGTTCACGTGAGGGCTCGAGATGATAATAGCCTTGGTGCTTCTTTCATCTTTGGGGATTCCCTGGTTGATGCTGGAAACAACAATTATTTGCAGACACTGTCCAAGGCTAACATCCCACCAAATGGGATTGATTTCAGAGCTTCTGGAGGAAATCCCACTGGCAGATTCACTAATGGAAGAACCATTGGTGACATTGTGGGTATGTGAATTTCTTCTTTGCTTATTTAATTTCTCTAGCTTCTGTGATTTTTTTTCCTCGGGGTGTGCATTGATGGGTATTTTAGGTTATATTTTCTTTTATTTCACAATATTCATCATAATTGTTTGTTCTTTATTTTCAGGGGAAGAATTGGGGCAACCAAACTATGCTGTCCCGT
Organism: Eucalyptus leucophloia subsp. euroa; assembly: GCA_017140325.1. NCBI lineage: Eukaryota > Viridiplantae > Streptophyta > Magnoliopsida > Myrtales > Myrtaceae > Eucalyptus > Eucalyptus leucophloia. The sequence continues at coordinate 17,500,814 of CM029476.1, read as the reverse complement.
TTTTGTCTCCAAACTCAACTGGCAAAGCTATACTGAGTGGAGTCAATTATGCATCTGGGGGAGGAGGGATTCTGAATGCAACTGGAAGAATCTTTGTAAGCACCCAAACGTAATTGGCATCATGCTGTAGCATACACGTTTGTTTTACTTATTTTGCATGCACATGCACGGGCCATCTGAAGGTAGGAAGATTACTATATTTTTGCAGGTAAATAGGCTGAGCTTGGATATCCAAGTTGACTACTTCAACATCACAAGGAAGCAGTTGGATAGCCTCATGGGACCATCACAAGCAAAAGACTACTTGATGAAGAAATCGATCTTCTCGATCACAATTGGATCTAATGATTTCCTGAACAATTACCTGCTTCCGGTCCTCTCCATCGGTGCCCGGGCTTCTCAAACTCCCGACGCTTTCATCGATGACATGATCAATCACTTGAGGAACCAACTTACGGTACTCAAATGATTCTGACCGATGTTTGAAATTCTATAAGGGAATGAAAGTTCCAATTAGTCTATTAAAACCATGGATTAGATTAATCTTCATTCCTAGGTTATGTTTACTCATGTGAGATTCACTCAACCTAGCAGGCAGAATTGCGGAGTCTAGCTCTAATTCGATCGAATCTATTACAGTCCAATTTTTTCATAAAAGTTATAGTTGTCATGATTTGATGCAGAGACTCTATCAATTGGATGCTCGGAAGTTCGTAATAGGGAACGTAGGTCCAATTGGATGTATACCTTATCAAAAGACCATAAACCAACTAAGCTCGGATCAATGCGTCGACTTGGCCAATCAACTGGCACGACAGTACAATAGCAGGTTGCGGGATCTGGTCACTGAACTCAACGAAAATCTTCCAGGAGCTACTTTTGTCCATGCCAATGTCTATGATCTTGTGATGGAGCTCATCACAAACTATGACAAATATGGTAAAGTTCATTATAAGTCCCATCTTCTTTTACTTGCAAGGATCGGCACACCTGGAAACTTCTTTATCAAAAGGAGTTTGGTGTTTATCAAGAACAAAGTGTCTTGTCATATTTTCTTTAGCTATCTTTGTCGTGGGTTTTTAGCTTGCGGAGTTTCATTCTATTCAACGGAGTCTCCCGGAAAGTTCGCCCCTCAAGTCATAGCAAGATAAACTTATCATTCGTGCTTGATTATGGCCTTATGATTCGGGCAAGATGATTTGTGGGCTAATTATATCCACAACCCGTGGATCAAAGAAAAGATCAGGAAGAAAACATTACTGTTTGTCTCACTAAATTAATGTTAATCAGTGGTATCCTGTGGTACTCTTGCTACACTAGACTTACTTTTAAATATCACTTTCTTGGTGCATCCGGAAATCCAGTATGATCGTGAGGATTCGAGTATTGTGTAATTTTGATTTGAAGTTGGAGCCGCATGCGTCTCTTTTCGAGACCAAGCTGAGGCAGATACCTTACTGTTAAATGTTAAAAATATAGGAATCTTCCCATTGATTTCCTAATTTCTGACTGTTCCTGAGTACATGCTTTTGTGATCATTCCTGAGTACATGCTTGATGATGCAGGTTTCACAACAGCCAGTACAGCTTGCTGCGGGAACGGAGGCCAATATGCTGGGATCGTACCGTGTGGTCCAGTATCAAGCCTCTGTAGTGATCGATCCTCACATGTCTTCTGGGATCCTTATCACCCGAGTGAGGCGGCCAATCTCATACTGGCAAAGCAATTGGTCGACGGAGACACTAGATACATCTCTCCTATGAATCTCAGACAGCTTCGAGATCTTTGATTCGACTTCTTTATAAAGTTTGTAACATGGTTTGTGTGGCCAAGTGAGCAGTTACCGTTTCTTGGATCATGGAGCCGTACATCTACCGTTTCTGTTCGAGCCTTGGAAACTCTGCATGCAATTTTTGTTGATAAGTAAATGTATATTCAACCTTCTTTGTGAGATACACACACACTTACTTTATCCACTCTAAAAAGAAACGGGCAAGCCTGACAAAAGCCAAACAGGGAGTTTTAGAGTCCTCCTCAGTTCAAATCTTTTTTTTCTTTGCAAACTGAAAACGTCAATCAAATTCACATGGTGCGGCATGACTCCATTAGGCTGTTTAATTTGTTTAGAGCAAACTGATGATTTGGGACAATGAAAGCCCAAGTATGTTTTCTCGGATAAGTGGGATTTGAAATTAGGAAAAAAGAAGGGGAGCTAGAATATTTCTGTCAGTGTAGTTTACAAATAAAATGCCGGCCTGTACATACCTGTCCAACAAAAAAACAGAGCTGCATGGTGGGAGAGACTGGGAATATGATAGCCTCAATCTCAGAGTTTCGGACTCTCAATACTCATCAGAGATTTCAGTTGGTTCCTTGTCTCATCACTTGAAACAGCCATTGATTCTGCATAAGAATCGTCTTTGTCTCATACTTCATCTCAGTGTTGTTTCTGTTTCTATGGTCATAGGTATGCCTTCGTCTTTCTCTATTGAAAGAATTTACCCTTATCTTCTGATCGAGACATCTCACATCTGTTTCACTAATTCTACTTCAAGAAGAGAGTCAAGGTGTCGCCAGTTGTCCTCTATCTTCATGGAGCTGACCTGCACAACTCAAAACCAGTCCATGGTACTGGTTGAAGAACACTTTCGTGCTCTTGCTGTAAAATATAAACATCAGAATCCGAGTGGTGCTGGGAATCAGGAACCTGGAGGTATCCACCTAGTTGGAGACAAGACTTACTCCGATGACTTTGCTAAGGGAGTAATCAGACTTTACACGCACATTGTGTCAACATTACTTATCGGTGTGTTGGCAACAAGCCAATTATTGGTGATATATACCTCAGTTTGTGCTACCTGCCATTTAGGGTCTTAAAGCAGCATTAGAAGCTATTAATCATTAACTACCCGTTACTACTGTCCCGCAGTCCGTCTCGACAATGTTCAACCCAGGTGTTCAATTTGCAGCTAGTTCTTCTCCTTTATTAGGACCTGTCGTCCAATTCTTACTAGCCAACAATTACCCTCTTCTCTGTAGTTTGTACCCTTATTTTGGGTATGCCGCTGATCCAAGAGCATTCAGGCTAGATTATGCTCTGTTCAGTGCCTCTAGAGTCATGGTGCGAAATGAAAATCTCAGCTACAGTAACATGCCATAGTTGACTCTTTCTACTAAGCACTGTAGAAGGCAGAAGGGCCGAATGTTACAGTGATCATGTGCAGTGTGCGTCTTCTCATGACATGCTATTCCTCCTTCATTGCGGCTTCCCAGCCAACATGAGACAATGCTTCTGTGACAGATTTAGGAATAAAAGGAGGATCGAAGGAAGAGAGGAATACCATGTAGGGAGAAGAACACGACTATAACTTGGATATGTATAGATTGGTTGAGTGTTAACTGTGGAATGTATACCTTTTGTGTGAGCAATAGGTAAGTCAAGCTCAGATGGAGAAGAATCTGACGATGGAGAATAAACTAGAACAGACAAAGAATCCATCGGCTCTGCCATGGGAGCAGCTATCTGGTCTCCTTCTAAAGAAACTGTCTGCTCTCTTTTTGGTGTCTCATTCCACCAGAGGTTGCCTATGCCTGCACTGATACGTGATGAGATCATCATCTCTTGTTTTGGTGCTGCCGACCAAGTTTCACTGGAAAAGAACTATTAAATCTGGACTCCTCATTCTAGATACCACATATTATTGAATCAAACTCATCAACTTCCGATCTTTTCATGTTTCCAATTAGGCTGTTAAGTTCAGACTGAATTTTGCTTATAGTAGGATGTAACTGATCACCGGAAGAGAACGCATTAATTGTATCCTGGCATTCAATCCAACTTAGTCCTGGATCTTTATCCATCGCGAGCCCTCTTATCTTTCGTCTTGTTTCGGCAACAACATCCCACTTCCCTGCAGCAGCATAAAGATTAGAGAGCAAGATGTGAGTTGCAGTGTCTTCCACATCCAAACTCAGAACATGCTCAGCAGCACGAATTCCCATGCACAAATTCTGATAATTTACAGATGAACTAAGCAAGGTTCTCCACAATTCTAAATGGTCATCATAGAATGGTGATTTGTTAATCATTTCCTCTGCCTCTTCCAGTAATCCTGCTCGGCTCAGCAAACTGACCATGCATGAGTAATGCTTAGGGCCTGGCCTAAGATTAAAGTTTCTCATACAATTCCATAAGTTCTTCCCTTCTTTGACCAAGGAACTATGGTTGCAAGCAGAGAGTGCTGATAGGAAGGTCACTTGATCTGGAAGTAGACCGGCCACAAGAATTTCATCAAAAAGTTCCAATGCCTTTTCTGCCAATCCATGGTAGCCATATCCTCCAAGCATTGAGTTATAGCATTTCAAATCAGGGTCGGAAAAATCATAAAATATTAACTCAGCGGCTTGAAGGTTTCCAGTTTTAGCATACATGTCAACTAGACTACCGCAGACAGCCATGTCAACATCATATCCCATTTTTAGCGCCAAGGAGTGTATCATCTCTCCCTGTTTGAGAACTGCAAGATCAGCACATGCGCTCAAAGCTCCACTTAAAGCAAAACTATCAGTCTTATGGCCTTCCTTGTACATTTCATAAAAATATTTCATTGCAGTCTCTGCATCTTCCAATTTAGAATGAGCTGTGATCATCTCTGTCCAGATAACCACATCCTTTACTGGTAATGAGTGGAAAACATTATGAGCATACCCATTTTCTCCATTGGTAAAGTACATGGAGATTAGCGTAGTTCCAACATAGAAGCTACTTTCAAATCCAGCTTTAATGACTTGACCATGAAGAGCCTTCCCACAGTCATTGACTAAGAATGTTCCCGTTGCAGAAATGGCAGCTGCAATAGTGTATTCATCTGGTTTAGGAAACGAAAGTCTCATTAACCGTATAAAGATCTCTATGGCAAATTCTCCATGACCATTTTCTGTATACCCAGAAATCAATGAGTTCCAAGAAACAATGTCTGGATTCTGCACTCCATCAAAAATACTCTGTGCAGTACTTATGTCACCACAGTTAAGATACATGTCAAGCAGGGCATTCTCCATAGGCAGATCAAAGGTGGTGCCAGAGACAATTGCTTGGCCATGGACGATCCGTCCATAGGTATGATGTTCCAACTTTGCACAAGCATTCAGGACAATTGAATACGTGAACTGAGTCGGAGAAACACCAGATGCAAGCATCTCCCTGAATATGCGGAGAGCGTCCCCAATTCTATCGTTCTTCAAACTCCCCAAAATCATCGAGTTCCACAAGACAGCATCTTTATCGACTATACACCGGAAGACGTTCCCTGCAGATTCCAGATCCCCGAAACTAGAGTACATGCCGAGAATAGACGTCTGAACACAGACATTATCCGCAAACCCACATTTCACGACACGACCATGAAGCAAAGAACTTGCGAACCGATCTTCGAGCAAAGAGCAAGCCTGGAACAAGCTGGTGAACGTCAGCCCATTAGGCCTCAGCCCCTCGTCGCCCAGTCGGGCGAACAACCCCAGGGCCGAGGACGCCCGACCGGGCACCCGAGAATAAGCCGAGATGAGCGCGTTGTAAGAAACTACGTTTCTCTGAGGCATTCTGTCGAACACTTGCCGCGCGCTGTCCAGCGACCCGCAGCGAGCGTACATGGAGAGCAGATTGTTGTTGACGTACGGGGAGACGGCCCGGGTCGTGAGGACGAGAGCGTGGAGCCGGCGGGCGGTGTCGAGGGCGGTCGCGGACGCGCATTTTTGGAGGAGCGATGCTAAGGGAGACGGCTCGCATAAGGGCGGCATAAAACGGCCGGGGCCAGTAGCTTCGCGGCCAGGTCCGGCCGGTGAAGACGAACTACCAACTGCCACTAGAAGGCAAGCCGTGAGCTTGAGCAATGACCATTGATAACGCTGCTGGTCTTCCCCTTACAGCCCTAAAGTTTAAACCTTATAATAATTCCCAACTCATTGAGATGACCAAAATAATTTAAAGAGAGCTAATTAATCAAAATTACAAAATTGAAAAGGGGGGAAGTTGTTTTTTTATTGAAAGTGTAAAAATCACGCATTGTCATCAAAATACAAGACTTATGACCAAAAAAAAAAAAAAATTCAAAACCCACGACCGTTTATGTTCGTCGAAATGAACATATTTTATTTCGAGCCCATTATTATGCGGACTTTGTTTTACCCTCTTCTACTCTCTAACGTGCTTAAGTTGGTTGCTATTAAGGATTTTGTGTAATGGGTTTGAGCTTGCTGATGATCTTTGTTAATTAACATTTTTTTTAATAAAATTATTATCACAAACGGTTCACAGTTTTAACTAAAGAATTTTGTCAAGAAAAAAATTTGACTTAAAGAATTATTTACTATAAACAAGAGACATTGTAAATAAATCACTTCATTAACACAACACAGGGCATAAGGCCTCGTTCCCCACAAGGACGTGCTTCGCCTTGGCTCGGCACGGGGCAGAGGGCACCAGGTGGTGATAGCACAGAACTTTGCATCATGTGTTGCGTTATGAATCAATTAAAAAGTGATTATTTATTAAAGAAGTATATTATTTATATAGGTAATTTACATGAAATGAGAAAAAGGATTAAGGTAAAAAATTTAAAATAATTAATATAACGAAAAAGTTTTACCTACTCTATATATATATATATATATATATATATATATATATATAATAAATTTATCCCATAAAAAAATCTGAATTAGTATATCAATAATAAATTTATCATATGTTAATTTCGTTATTTTTAAATATCAAATTGCTGAGTTAGGGCGTGCTTGTTTAAATGTGTTTCTATTCCCCAGAAAGAAATTTTTGTTCTTTTGTTCCGAAAAACAAAAAAAGAACAAAAACGTGTTTGTTTACACTTTTGTCCTCGGGAATAATTTCAAGAAATACTTATTTTTTTTCTTCTTCTTTTTTCTTTGGCTGGTCATTGGAGCATCGTCAGCCTCTAGCAAGTCCAACCTTGCGCCGGCTAGAAAGGCTCAGCCTCGCCAAATTTGGGCGAGCTTGAGGTCGCCTAGCCAAGGCGAGGTCAAGCCTCGTTGGGGGTCGACGAGCCTCATTGTGGCTGGGCGAGGTTGTTGTCCCTCATCAGCCGGTTGCCTGCCATGGTTGAGGCTGGTAATCGGCCAAAAGGAAGAAAGAAGAAAGAAAAAATAAGAAAAAAAGAAAAAAAATTATACAAGTTTCTCGAACGTGTTTATGTTTTTTTTTTTCTATTTTAGGAACATAAATTTTATACAGTTACGAAATGTGTTCTTTTGTTAAAAAATTATTCCCCAGAATAGATATAATTTTTTCTATTTTTAATCTCGAGAACGATTTTTGAATAGAAATGTTATCAAATGCGTCCTTAATAATATCTTTTTTTTTTTTTTTTACCCGAAAAACGCCGTATAATTGGAAACCGACGGCTTAAATCCAGAGTGACCCATAGGGACCCACCTCCCACAGGTTGTAGGTGAGTTGTGCAATGGGGGCTATACAGTCAGAAGCCGGCGACGTAAATCTAGGGCGACCCGTAGAGACCCACCTCTCATGGGCCGCAGGTGAGTCCTGCAATGAGGGCGAGAAATTTCAAACACCTTCCTTGCCTGTTAAGGGGCAAAACGCGAATCATCTCGTCATGCATAGGAGAGTCCCTTAATGACAACTTTTAGGGAATTTACGCATCGTACTAACGCGGACAGCCCAATACAGGCAGGTAATGGGAATGGGAAACCCCGGAAGACGCTTTAGTGGAAGACCCATTCACAGCCGACGTCGCACTTAAGATTTCGTGCGGTCAGCAAGATTCAAACTTTTCTCCTTTCACAAAAGATCATGGGACCATTTATCCAACTGGATCACTACATGCAGTGGTCTTAATGACATCTTTTGTTTGTCAAGTGAAGCAAAAATTAACAACAGTGTTTTCATGGTATTAATCCAAAATGAAATGACGAGAAAGGCGGGGGAAGAGAAGAAGGGAAGCCGACGAAACGGCCTTTCAGGGAGGTCTTCACCAAGTTAAACCTTCGCGAGACGCGTCGGAGGTTTAGCTATCCTCGCCATTCCCGCCGCCGTTCGCCGCGGCCGGCGAAATGTCCGGCGACGCTTCTCAGCTCTCCCGCGTTTCCAGTCTGATCGACCTCCATCTTCGACCCTGCGCTGTGAGTCTCTCTCGTCGTTCGTTCACCGGAAAATCTTCTACTTCGACGCGTCGGCCTCGCGTCCTCTCATCGTCGATCCGTCTTGCGATGTCGAAAGTTCGGTATTTGTGCGTGCAGGCAGTCGAGGTCGCTTCTGCGAGCAGAGAGGAAGAGAAGGATCTGCTGATCGCTCTCTCCAAGGTGCGTTTGTTTCGCCTTCCCCGTTCGCGTCTCGTGCTGGCATGTCTTTCGATGTTAAACGGCCGGTTCGGCTTCGTCAGTGCGTGTTGAGATGTCGACGAGGTTGCGCGAGTGCTGATCGGATTGTCGGTGTTTAGGTTTTGCGAGAAATTCGGCTCTGGACCGGTGAAGAAACTGATGTGTCCTCTGATAGCGTCAGTCTCTCTCTCTCTCTCTTCCCCACTGTGTGTCTCTGGATAGTTGATAGTTTGGGGACTGGTTGCTGTCTTTGTCACTGCATAGGATGTGGAGGCGAAATCCGTTACCGGGAGCGTGGATTCGGGTGAATTCGCTCTCGGCTCCGAGGAACAGATCTTTTTGGGCAAGATTGTTGGTGATTTGGTGAGTTGTTCAAATGCTAATGAGCTGCGAAGTCTCCTTTTGGAATGAAGCTGATGGATTGTTCATTTGATTCTGCTATTCTCGAGCTCTGTTTAATCTCTATCTCTGTCATAATTAGTGTGATTGGAATTACATGATAATGGGGAATAATACAGCCTAATAAAACGTTTTCCTTGTATTTTCCCCCCACATTTTTACAGTTTAAATTTAAACTGGTTCCTGTTGTTTCTAGTGGACAAAGGTTTTCATTAGCAATCAACAATTACTAGTACTGGTGAGGAACCAAAGTGCAATGCGCGCTCTTGGACGCTCTGAAGCACTGCCATTGCAGGATATCTTAAGGCTTATGTGTTGTTATTGCCATGCTGCTCTCTTTCGATTTCTGTCTCTTGCTACTGAAACTTGGCATACATCTTTACATGTCTGCTATACTTTGTTTGACTGGTTTCCTCTGCACTCTCATCGCAGATGCATTTTCTAATGGTTCATAGTCAACATGTTCAGCATTTGACAGGCAATGTCCTTTTGGCAATTTCTGAGCTTCTGTGTGCCCATGTAGGTTCTCGTTTGTTACCATCAAAGTTAGATCAGTTATGTGTGCCAGCTTTATTGTTCTAAAGCATTAGCTCTTCCTGATCTGCAGGGAAAAGGATGGGCCGCCTTTGTGCATTTGTTGTTTGTTTATGCTGAATTGTCAATAGGAATCATTCAACCATGTTCTTCCGTTACCAGAACAAGGGTACATGAAGATTTTTATGGTATTTTAGAAAGTTATGATCTCGCCATCAAATCAAAGTTGCAAAAGGCCAACTGGTCCACTGTGGCTGGAATTTTTCGGGTCTTGCGCTGCATTTGGAAATATTTGAAGCATTATTTTAGGGATCAGCTAGTTGATTCATACTTAAATTCTCTGAATTCCTTTATTTCACATGTACCTTGGAATTTATTGGATGATGGTAATGTTGTTCCAAAGTGTGTTCACATGGGTCCGCAAATGCCGAAGTTCATATTTCTTGGATATTTAACTCAGTTACTGAGTTCAGTGGTGGAGCAAGTCGATCGTGAAATGGTTCAAGGTGATTCTGTGAATGGGCATCAACTTCTTTTCTCCATTACCAAACTTGTTCCCAGTTTGTTCCTATGTTGTCTTGGCAAGGAAGAAGAACATCATGATGCTCGCATCTCTTTATACTTCAGACATAAGCTGTTGGTATGATCCACCTAAGCTTCCTTTAAGGACGTGTCAATTCTACTTGTTATTTGGGAACTTTCTTTGTGCTCAGATATTAGTAATTGCAGATGCTGATGACTAGGCTCAGTGGCCAGGGCCTGGAGGCCTCTGTTCTCACCCTATGGTTGCAGCTTCTTCAAAAATACTTTCAAGATCTTATGTCAGAACAAATAAGTATGCTTCAGCCTGTCGTAGATGATAGTTTAGAAGGTTCCCCCTTTTCAGCAAGCATGTTTGAGGAAAACATTCAAGGTACTAATCTATACCACTTAAAGCGGCAGGCTATTTTCCTTTTCATCAAGTGTTCGTTGAGATTGATTTTCAGTGAAGAGGTGGTTGACCAGCAATGCGATTGCCTATCTGCACGACCATGTTTAAGTTCACATCCAGAATATTGCAGTCAAAAGAAAGTTTTAGGAGAGCTTTATAAGTGGCTCAGTCAGAATCTTCAGCACGATACCCATTGTGACAGTGAAACATATATGGAGAAGTGCATGCATTTTGGCTCATCCTTCATTCGGCTATATGCCCAAGAGGTTTGCATTTCTTAATTCTTGCAATTGAAAGTTTTACAAGGATGGCATTTTTCTACCATTAAAAGTTTTATGAGGGTTGCTTCTTCTGGAGATTTAGCAATTACACTTGTCATGCTTTCCCTTTTGCCTTTTTTCTCTTTCTGATCCGTACAGAACAAGATAATTATTACATTTGCAAGAAATGAAGGGTTGACAAGTTGTGAGTTTTGGGAAGGGTAGGGTATTTTCTGGCATTTCTACTCTTGAGGACCCAAGGTAGAATTCTTTTCTGCACTATAGAGCGGCTGTTTCCAAATGTGTCTTAATTTAAAAAATTGAGCAAGCTCGCTCTTTAGAGCAAGGCACATGTCTACTATACATGTACCGTTTAGGTGACAGGAGCATTTGGGGAAGGGTAGGGTGTTTTCTGGCATTTCTACTCTAAGACCAAAGGTAGAATTTTTTCACCTGTACTGTAGAGTTGCTGTTTCCCAGTGTGGTCTAAATGTTAAAATATGACCAAGCTTACTCTTTGGAGCAAGGCTCACATCTGCTATGCATGTACTGGCATCTGGGTGAGAGGAGCTGAACAAATATGAGCAAAGATTCTTTGGAGAGATGATCTTGAAAAGACAGTAATCTGTTGCGGTATATTGCCTAACTACACGGCTTCTGAGGCTTTAATCTTCATTATAATTTTCACTGAAAAATTGAGAGGACTCAAAGGGATTCCATTTACATGGAGAAGAAATGCACAATTCTCTTACAAAAGCCAGAAATGAAAAGCGGATAAAAAGGGTGGTGTAAGGAGGTGTCCATATGGAAGATATTGTCCACGTCTTTGCTGATCTGATTATTTGCTCTGTGGTTTCTACAAGCTTGTCATATATGGTGCTTCAAAATGTTTTTCATCCTCTACAATCGTCCCAATGTGATGCTAATTTGTTTGTTACCAGTTGGCAGTTTAGAGTTGCATCATTGAAGTTAGAATGTTGAATACTTGCAAAAAAGGGTCAACTCATGTGTTTGGTAATAAAGTAATTTAATCATGAAAAAGCTGTATGTATTTCTTTAAATTAAAGTACCATCTGTGGAGGCCTTAATTATTTTATTCTATATTGCTGATCTTTATTCCTTAGGCTCATATAATACTCTAATTACATGGCAGTGTTATAATTTTGTATTCAGTGAGATTGGACTAAGGCCTAGTTTTTTAGCTATCGATGTTCTGTGGAAATGATTTGAGTGAGGGCACTGACTTCTTTTCTCTATTTAACATTAGGATGACCTGTTATTTAAAGTGCTCTTGGAAGTGCTTAGCATTCCGATTCCTGGATCTGAAAAGTGAGCTGAAGTATTCTCAAATTTTCTACTTCTATATTCTTATTAGATCAGTGAATTATGTGATTCTTTTTATAACTTATGCTGCTTGCAGGTTTGATGAAGTAAAAGAGAGAATCCCAGATTCACGGGAAAATACCCTTATTCACCTTTCAAACCTTTTTAATCCTTTTAACTTATTCCATTCATTTCTTGCAGAGGTATGTTTCGTAGATTCTCCTGGAATGAAACCCTATTTAGGTTTTTTTTTTTTTTTTTTTTTTTTTTTTTTTTTTTTTTTTGTATCATTGTAGGTCCTAAGACCTTTTGACTTTTGGATCTGCAGATCAAATATGATCATCAGGTGCTTCTTGATTACCTCATATCTAAGGACACGGGAATCAGTTGTGCAGAATATCTTCTACGGTATGCACTTTCTTGGAAATAGTTTTCAGATTTCCATTTCTCTTGTGTTGCTGAAATGGGAAATCCAGGTATGTTTGAACTGCGGATATCCATTTTCTCCTTTGGCATTTTTTGACTATGTTCTCTTTGTATCTCCTTTTTCTTTGAAGGTGCCTGCGACTGATCTCTGAATCATGGGAAGCATTTTTACAATTTTCATATGTGCGGAGTCCAAAGGAATGGCCGTCAACTAAGGAAAGAAAAATTTCCCAACTAAAGGTAAATTTTCGTCTGGAGCTGTATAGCACTGGAAACTTCAGGCATGGGCATAAACTCCAAGGAGCTGGAGGAAAGCCATTTGACAAAGCTAAACTATGTTTGCTGTCCTTAAAATATTCAGTGGAAAATCTCCATCAGAAAAATTTGTTTCCTTATAATCCTAAAGTTCTTCTGAGACGGTATGCTTTCTTCCTGACTGTTTTGATCATAATTATATATGAAAATTTCTTCATGTAAAAATTTGTCAGTAGTGTCTAAATTTTCGGCTGAGATAGATGCTAGAGACATCTGAACTGCATATATTTATTTGGCAGTCTAACAGAATTCCAGGAGCTATGTTTTAACAAGGGATGTATGGGAAGGGTGGGTGAGGGGAGGTTGACATGAGAGATTGAAGGCATCATCTTTTTGAGAGTTACTTTGGAGGATGGCAAGAATGAGATGCATTTCCTGATAGATTCACCCACTCCAGCACTTGCAATGGAAGGACATAATACCAATAAAACACCTTTTATGTAGGTGGCTGATAAAGGAAGATCGTGATTTTTCCCTTTTGTTGAGTACCATGCTTCTGAAGATCTTTCAGGTCAGTCACATTGGGTGTTTCAAATTGTTGTAGGGGACTCACCACTTCATCATTTCCAATATACACTGAGGTAATTTAAAAATTCTGCTATGTCTATTCACTCAAAGGTTCGTTTGCAGGGGATGTAACAAATGGGCCTGTTTAAAAAAAGAAAAGAAAAGAAAAGAAGGCTTCAGAGATCCAAGCTCAGTGCCCTACTTAAACCCTTGAAGCTACATCCCTAGCCCATTTAATTGTTGTCGTAGCTGGTCTAAGAAGAAGAAAATGAAAAGGAAGAAAGAGGGGAAGAATTTGAAGCTTTGTTGTACTTAATCAAAGAGGTGTTCTGTTAATGCTGGATTGTCTGAGTTAGTTGCGATTCTGAGTCACTGGGTTGAATCAGGAGGTTTTTGAGTTGTGAAATCATGTTGTAAAGAAACTTTAGGGTGTTGTAGATCTCTAGATTTTACAGAAGTTGATTTATGGAGGTTGTTACGCACCATTGAAAATAGTCTTTGGCGCTAGTTTTTACTCCTCTGTCCATTTTTGAGTCAAAGGTGAGGTCTCCTTTTCTTCATACCTTGGTAGCTTTCCAATGACTCCGCGCCCCTTGAAATGGACGCTATATTTTGAACTAGCCACTTCAGACTCGGCATGCAAGCTGTCACTCAGCAGACTTGCTCCGTTTTGGGCGAGTTTTGGAAGGTGCGTCAAAATTGTGTTGTTACCATTTAAGCTTAAATTAATCAAGTCTTAGGTAAGGTAGTTATCTACTTGAATTTGATATTAGTTTCTCACTTAATTGATAGGATTTAGAGATTTCTACTCGAGGTAGCTTCGGGGATTGTTAGGTAAGTGGTGCTTATCTCTTTATGAGTTGGAAACTCATTTCTTAAATTATAGGAAATCTATATATGTTATAAGCTATGAAAGAGGCATCATGGAATGATGTTTATTAAAAAGGAAGAGTGATGTTCAGTGTCTATATGTAGCATAAAGCTGAAGACATTCAGAACCCCTTTGGTGATGTGAAATGACATAGCAAAGCATTTCTTGAAGTAGTTTGTATGAAGCAAATGATTTGAGAGTCTAGGCTGAAAATACATGTTCTAAATGGTTTGAGAATATAAAAAGTAATCTGCTTGGTGGAGTGAATAGTGAACAGTTAATATGTATTATTTCGTGAACCTGATTTATGAAATTGAATTGGTTATGATTGGAGGATGAGTTGATGGTTTTATGCCTAATGGTGCTATTATCTAAACCATTGGGGGGTTGTGAGTATGCATACTATTCTTAAGACATCCTGTTTGGGCCAAGCCACTAGTTGATATAGGTGGACACCTTTGCCGAGGCTTTTTGACGAGGCTTTAAGTGAGGTCATAGTTTGATATTGAGCATCAAATTGATCAATGAACCGGATCATTGATGTTTGCTTTGATGTTTGTTGATTGAACATGATATGTGTAACTCCTGTTTGATCTTGTACATATATTATTACTAGATTTGGATAAATATATTTCAGGTACTATTAGTAAATGTGCGTATTGTGGTGCTTTATTTGCTCGGAAGAGATTACTTACTCGGTGTTGGTTTGTTTATAACATTTATTTCAATTCTTATTCAGGTTCTACAATTATGGACGATTGGGACGAGAGCAGTTTTAGCGGGAGACGTTTTGGTAGTTTTTGATACCTTTTGAGATAGTTGTACATATGTTTGTACAATTACTTAGGTCGGGTTTAATTTGATTAGTCACTGGAATTGTTTAGTTTGATATTCAAGTTTTCTTTTTGAGTTAATAAAATGTATATGTTCTTTTTGGTGGACTTTAGATTCCTGATCTTTTGTAATTAGCTTGTCGTACATACATTTTGAAAATGGGTTTATGTTGGTTATGGGCGAGGTTTTGTCCATCGGGTAGGCGAACGGCTATGTCATTCCTCAAACCTATTGTGGAGTTGGACCATCTAGTATGTGAATTATGTGAATTACACGACAAGACGACTAGTAACATACTAAATATTACAAATTTGAAGTACCATTCACTATGATAAATTGCAGTTGGCTAATTAGTTAATTCATTGATAAATTATTATATTTGTAATAATCATTTAATCAGGATTGTTGCCTTATAAGAGAGTGAAGGTATCTTGGATTCTTTTATTCCTATTCTACTGGTGTTGCGGTGTCTGTTCAAATATACTAGTCACCATAAGACTACTGATCAAATAGCCTAGCATGTTATGGTATGTAGTTAAACTTGCACTTAATATTTAGTTTGTCAGAGCTAGTAATCACTAAACACTAGCCTTTGGATATGGTGGAGTTTGTGGAGTTTGTAGCATCACGCGTATGAATATTTTCATTTTTTACGATGAATTAGTGCGAGGAAGGGACATTTGAAATTGAGATGGCAAGGGCTTTTCAAGTGTAGGGTTTGATTCTCATGCTCTATAAAGAGGTTGGATAAAATTCTGGAAGTGAGGTGAGAGTTAGAGTTTGATAGATCAATAAACAAAAAATCTAGTATGGATAAGGCTTCATTTGGACCTATTAATGCTTCTCTAGCCCATTTCAATTATATGCTTTGTGTAGGGCATTATCACGTGCCTTCCCATTTAGAGGACGGTATATAAAGCTTTACATGGACCATATAGGGAGATGGGGAGGAGGACCTTCTAATCGTTAGAGGATTGTGTCTTACCCATCCCTAATCATTTACTTCATGGGCTTTTTTGCAAGTGTCACGTTCGTGTTTATAAATCATGTCAAAGTGTGCTAGCATAAAACATTGTGATAGTTTTGATTCCGTATGTCAAATAATTAGGTTTTGACAAAAATGGGTTATTTTATTTCATTTTGTGTCAACAAATGTGGCTAAGCATGTCTCATCATATTCACATTTATTTCTCTATTACTCGTGCTTAGCCTCGTGTCGTTTACACTGCAAATGTGCAAAATAGATATTGTCAAATTTTGTAAGTGCTAGCTTTTTGTCTAATGCCTTACGGCACGTAATTGGAAGTTACCCAATAAGAATTGCCCAACAAGGTACCACATTCGGACCATTCCATTGCCGGGAAAAGGATGCAACCACTAGCTAACCAGGGAGATATGCATTGATCCTTAAGGGCGGTCCTACCATGGGTTGTCAAGCGGTCTAATGCAGTTGCCCCTTAAAAGGCCACCACCTAATCTTATCATCACTTGATAACCCAATAGTAGAGTTACCTGTACATAGTAACTACCACGCACTAATAAGGGGTTTCGGCAACCTTGGCCTGGGTGATAACGTTGCTGTTTTTTTTTTCTTTTGTTCTTTGAAATATAAAAAGAATAAAAATCCATTTGATAACATCAATTAATTTTTCTATCATTATATCCCTAACAAATCCAATAAAAAATGCATTCTTTATATCGATAAAAATAGTGTTCTCATTTCCCCCCTCATCTTTCCACTCATCATTCCCAATTGCAAAGTCCCCATCGTAACAAACAATGACAATAACATAATCTTTATCATAAGTCATTTATGCAATCAAGGTAAAAAATATAATTAACTTTTCGAACCACATCAACAAAGGACAATAGACAATTATACATGGAGGTCCCCACACTCTTATAGACTGTATTAAGAAAAAGGAAGAGATGCACCTGTCAGATTATTTACTGGAAAGATGCCCTTCACGACAAGCAAAGGTTCCCACATTGACAACAAACAGAGGTCCTCAGCACAAGTCGCCACAACACCCATTTCAACATTTCGATTTAAAAAAATGACTAGAGGTCCTCACGGCAACCATTCTGAGCCCTAAAAATCACCCTTGCACATCACATTTTACATACGACCCCTAAAAATTGCACTCACACATCACAATGCCACATCTGAGCCCTAAATCACACATTATAATAGTATAGAAGCCCTAACTTTCCCCCTGCTGAGCCTTACATTTCAAGGTTGAGCCCTAAATTGCCAATCCTAACCATTAAATCGCTCTGTCACCACATTTGAGCCTCAAATTGCACACATCATAGTACCATTGGAGCCTGACATTTCCCGGTTGACCAGCATCTTTTCCAGCCGAGTCCTAAATTTCTAATTGGAGCCTTAATAGACGAGTTTGAGCCCTAATTTCACCCACAAGGGAGGGGGAGAAGAGGACAAACTTGGGCGAGCGGTGACGGCGAGTGGCGATGATAAGCGACAATGGCAACCGATGACAGCAAGTGATGATCGACCTGAGTGAACGTGAACGACGACTGTGAACAGTGACAAAGAGAATGTTGTGAGCGTGAGTGTGAAATGGAGATGACCAGATTTGCTGCCTACAAATAAGCTAAACAATGTCGTTTAGCTTACCCAAGCCAGCATGGATGGGGCAATGTTGTTTTTGTTGTCCACGTGTATATTTCTTTTCAAAATATTTGCCACCTTAGTAAAGCATGCTGTCGGAAAATGTCAAGTATGCAATTTGGCTAGATTTTCTCTCCGTTGGCACTTAGCTGATATATTTGCTCTCATTTTAGCACTTAAGTGTTCTCTTGTGCCAAGTTTTGATGCTTCAAGTATTTGGCTCTCGAATAGTTGGGGAAGGGAGGATGAGGAGTGTGCAATGGATGTCTAGTTATCTAAGATTTCTCAATGGGCCCCATTAATGAAAATTAGAAGATTTTATATCTTATGCCGGATGAAGAATATTATTTCGGTAAAAATTACACTGGAAGTATGAAAATTTGACACTTCACAGTACAAAGAAAATAGAAGTCATAATATCCCCTCTAGAAAATCTTCCATGAACCTCCTCCTTCTTTTTACCATAGTTAATCTAGTAAATTAATCAAAAATGTTCCTTTTTCGTTCAAACCAATTTAACAAAGACAATTTTAATTTCCAATTGCTAATTTTATCCATGAAATTAAACAATTTTTAGAAATAAGTTATTTTTTTTTCTTTTCTTCTTCTTCCTCTTTTAATTGGTTGGTAGAGACTCGCTGCTTGCCATCGTTGGTCACTGTCGATCGTTGCCAGCCACCACCGCTAGTTGTTGCTCGTTGGCTGTCAGTCACTGTTGATCGTCACCCACCCGCCGGTCGCCGTCGCTAGCTAGAGGAAGAGAAAGGAGAGGGGAAAAAATAAACAAAAAAAGAAAAATCTAAAAAGTACTAAAATATTGAAAGAAATTCTATGGCACAAAAAAATTTGTAGGTTTTTTTAAATGTATTTCTATTCTTTTTCTATTCCGGGAATAAAAAATTTGTATATTTATCTAGCACGTTATTTTACTTAGAAATTGTTTTAAGGAATAGAAATAGAAAAAAACTAATTCCGAGAAAAAATTATTTTCTGAAATGGAAATGTTATCAGATGCACCCTTATTCTCTCAAATTGCTGCACAAGCTTTAACTCTCTTTCTTTGAACTAAAGCATTGGAGGATCAATCGGAGTGCAAAATCCAAATTCCTTAACTCCAGTGAAGTTTGCGGTCCCCATTTTGAGCTTCAATACTTGCCATGATGCCCAATGGGTTAATACTTTCAAAACCACTAGGTTTTATCCTAGTGGCCACCTTTTCAACATAGAACGTGGAGGTGAGAGGTTCGAATTTCAATCTTTTCAGTGGGTTGGGGTGGATACCATTTAGTTTCAAGCATGGGTTTCGATTCCCACGCCTTACAATGAGGTAAGACAAAATTCTGAGAATGAAAGTAAGAGTAGAGTATAACATCCACAAAATTAATTCAATGATACTCTTACATTTTTTGTGGTCATGCATGCGAAGCTTAACCCAACACCCATGAATTAGAGAGTTACTCAAATTAGAAGTAACCAATGGAATCATCTTGACAAGTGATCTTCATATCACAAAACATAATCATATACTAGACATAAAGTCTAGAAGAATTACCCCAGATTTATCTAAAGCTATTAATTAAAGATCAAATAGCATATTCAACCAACATTTACTTGCATAAAGCTTGCAGAGGCGTCACCGTTTTTGGGACTAATAATGCAAATCATCAAACAAGGAAAAGAAACAGCACTTCAGGCATATTTGGCCGCCACTTCGAGGAGGCAATCGCACAGCTTCTGGGGCTCGGAGAACATGGGCATGTGATCTGCACCGTCGATCTCCATCACGTGCTGGGCCCCGCCATTCTTCATCATCCGCCGTTGGAACTCCTCCGGGAGCACGAGGTCCTGCTTGCACACGACGTACACCCGCACGATCGAGCCGTACCCTTCGCCCGTGAACTTGTCCGCCGTAGCCAGGTCTTCAATGAAGAGCGACCCCGGCCTCATCATGATCTTAGCAAGCTCTAGATCCTACTCATGATAACAATCACATTTTGAAAAATTAAAATGAATCAATATATTTAAAAGATCAATGGCACTACATCAACATGCTACATAACTATCAACTATGCATGTTTGTTAAGATGGATATTTGTATTTACTTCTATTCTATACATCAATCAAGTGGAAATGACATATGATTAGAATTTAGTCATAAGCACTTACACAATTTATATCCTTAGCAAGTAAATTTATCATTAGAGACAGTTTCTACATTTGTCATGGATGCTCTATTAACCATCAAGCAGCCCAACTATTTGAAAGAGTAATTTCATGTCAAGTAGAAAATAAAGTTGCTAAATTTGAGAAGGAAACAATAATTAGTAGATTTTGCTTTTTTGAGAAGGTCACATGAATTAAAAAAGAATTGGAAACTACTCCAAGTGGCCACGTCAGACAAATATTCATCACCCAATTGTTATAGCACACATAGGATTCCATAAGAAAAAGTACGAATCACATGAAATGATTATTCTTAAATTAGGAAAAAGGTAAGTAAGCAATAAGCACACCTCCTTGGGAGATAACTGGTAGACCCGAGCCGCCAGGAATTCGGGCCCGAATAAGAAGGAAGTCAACAGCTTTTCTGGCTTTCCAAAGGTTTTGAATTGAGTGTCCAGCCACTCTTGCTCCGGAATGCTCGAACGGAACTGAAAATTGTGACAGCGAACAAAAACAATTCCGAATTTGCTTTCTCAAAACTCACAAATCCATTAAATTATCTAGAGATGATACAAGATATTCTCTTTAAATTTCTTATTATTAGGTCCTAAGTTAAATGTTAGAGTAATTTTTAAATTAGTTCGGTCGTTGGACATATATATGGAATTTGCAAAAGAAAATATTTCCTCATGCTTTTGGTTTTTGAAATGCATACTAATAACATGGGCAATTACTGACTATAATCATTTTTCTGACAATTAATTCCAATTTTAAAAAGTTCCATTGAATATTGTAAGTGTGAATATATGGAAGCTTGTTATGGCAAAAAAAAAAAAAAAAAGCTTTAATTAAAATGAACAAGAAACTTGATTAAGTCACCTGTTTTAACACAAGAGACGGCTCGTGCGTGGTGTCCGGCATTACTGCTGTCAGGAAAACAGCGGCTGAGATCTTCTTGGGGAACTTGTCGGCGATGAGAGCCAGGCTCATGCCGCCCAAGCTGTGTCCCACAAGGATCACCTTCTCGGATGGCTCGAGCGAGGCCATGAACTCCAAGAGCGGCTCGTTGTACTCACCGAATGAGTGGACATCGTAGATGGACTTCGTGCTGGTGCCTGCACCGGCGAGGTTCAGTGGTGTGACGCGGTGGCCAGCTGACTCTAGCCGGTGCTTGACATGGAACCAGCACCATGCGCCATGGCATACGCCGTGCACGAGAACGAAGTGGTGTTGCTGCTTCATGCTTTTAGGATCCACGGAAAATTCTTGGTTTGAAGTTGATTAGTTCGATGTGATAAGGTGACCCTGCAAATATATATAGTCTGATTGGAAATTTAGATTTAGATAGAGGAGGAAAAGTTTTTGATGTTGATGTTACCCGTGCAATTATTTTGACAAAAACATCATGTTAGGATCAATGAATCCTTTCTTGTTTTTTTGTTAAAAATAATTGAAAAATATCTAATAGATTCTTTGGATCTTTTTGATTTTCCACAAATGAAATTATATACATCTCCTCTAATTGTATGCATAAGTGTCCAATTATCTCAAACACTCATCATGCTTTTATTTGAATTTTGTTCTATCTTGATCTTAATCGTGTATTTAAAACATTGTGGGTCAAGGCGTCCAGGTTTAGGACCTGAATTGGTCCTCCTATGAGCAACTCAGTAAGTTGAGGAGAAGGAAAATGCGTAGCATATAATTCGGGATAAATCCTTTACCCAAACGAGCTCCTTACCTTACATATACAGTTTTCCTTGCGAGGCGTCAAGTCATGGTTGACAAGCCTAATGTGTTTCTCCAAAGTTAAATTTACTTTTTTCAGTTTTTTATTTTTTCAATTTTTCTGTGGTATTAAAGTTTTCTTTTATTGTTATTTCTGGAAGGGAAATAAAATTCGTAAGAGATAGATTACAATTTGTATTATTTCATTTTTCGGTGTAAGAAAAGTCTTTACTTGCCTTTCCGAGACATTACCATTTTCCATTTTAATAAGGAAAAGAAAGGCTCATTTTCTGCAGATGTGAACAAGGAAAATTTCGTCTGTCTCTGGGGAGGAGCAAATGGGGGAGGCGAGAGCCACTTTTGTATGCGTAGCAGATGTGATCGGCGACTCGTCAGTGCTCTGAACTGTCTGCTCCAAGATTGTCGATATTACCAAGCCACTTGCTGGTAAACCCCACCACTTCCCTCTCGTCGAATGCAGCTCTTTCAACTTCACGTGCGTGGTCCCAGTGGACAGGCTTAGCTTCTCGCAGATATTAGTCCAAGTGAACAGCCCTTCCATCACTTCATCCACAAACGATGCCCCCACCGCCAATCCTTTAGCTTTTTGACTAAGCGCGCCTAGAAACACGAGGTCTAATGAGGTCCCCTTGAGACATGATTGAGAAGATCAGTTGTGGGGGGTGCTGAAGAAACAACAACGTCCTGCTTTTGAAGCCCCTCCCCCAATTTGCCAGGCCACCTGCCACTCGGTTTGCTGCAGGATAGGTGAGTTTGGCGATTGTAGTGCTTAAGCACTCACCTGCATGCTGGTGCAATAGGTTCAGTGACAGCACTTTGAACATTTTGACAGTATCGACACTATTAAGTGCAACAGCTGCATGCTGGTATGAATCTTCGGTGAGGTTGGAAGCTGCTAAAATTCGATTAAGATCCAAGCTATATATGGACTAGGATCCACACAAGTGTCACTGGTCAATTAATTTAATGTTCTCTAATTTGTGCGGCGTTAGGATCTTTCCCCAATCAGTCTTACTCACACACGACTCACAAGTATCATAGAGAGGGACTCTAGAAAGAAGAGCTTTATTATACTTGTGAATGAGATAATATAAATGAGGGAGATGAGACTCATTTATATATAAGTATGAGGCTAACCATAACCGTAGATCTTCTTTTAATCTAATGGTGGAAATTAGATCCCCTCAATTACCAACTACTCGCATTTATTACATAGGTATACAATTACTGTATCGCTTCCCCTCAAGAGTATTATAAAATACTCCAAAAAACCTTAGGACTTTAGTAGATAGGTTGAGGGTTGCTTGTTCACGGATTGATCACGGCTAGAAAACCTCTAGAACATCTTGATTCATTGGGCCGTAACATTTTCCCCCACCTAATCGAGCGATGCCCTCGTCACATCTTCAACATCAAAGGCATCGATATGCTTCTTGAATTGCCAAAGAGCTTCAACAAGGTTCCTAAATTGCTTCACTCTCTTAAAGATCCTTCTATTGGACCAAATACTCACGCTCAAGCATACAATAGCACTTTTGTATGACTCATTTCACCATGATGAACTCAACATCTCCATCATATGAGGTTTTTGCCCCAAGTGATACCCATTGTGATTCACCTCAGTTCGGATCTTTCTCGTCTACATGAAAAGGCTTAAGCATAAGAATGTGGAATACCAAATGTATCTTGAGTTTCAGTGGCAATTCCAACTTGTATGTGATCTTCCGGACTTGTTGCAGCACTCGGAAAGGCCCCTTAAATCAACGGATCAAACCCTAATGTACATCCTTGTATTAGAGAACCAAGTGCCACTTGGCCAATACTCAGTCTTTGACTTAATCCACGTGGTCGCTCCTTTCAAATACTAATATCGTGGGATGTAGATGCGTTTTTAAGTCTGAGTTAAAGGCCAATGGTATATTAGAACGATTAAAAGCAAGATTCGTCGCTAAGGGACATACTCAAGTAGCAAGATTAGATTTCCTTGAGACTTTCTTGCCAATTATTCGATCAGGAAGTATAAGAACGGTCCTCACCATTGCTATTGTTAAAGGTTGGCTCGTCAAACAATTAGACGTTAAAAATACATTCTTACATGGTTTTCTATCACTACTTGTTTATATGGAGCAATTGCCAGGTTTTGAAGATAAAAATTATCCGTCTTAAGTTTGAAAACTGGAGAGAGCTTTGTATGGCCTTAAGTATGCACCAAGAGCATGGTTCGATTGTTTTAGCTCATTTCTTTTGGCATTCAGTTTCTTTTGTAGCATTGTAGATCCTTCATTGTTTATTAAAAAAATCATATCACGGCATTCTAGCTCTGCTTTTATATGTAGATGACATGAAAGTTATAGGTGATGATCCGAAATTGCTTGATAGGTTCATCTTTACATTGAGTAGCGAATTTGCAATGAAGGACATGGCGTCATTGCACTATTTTCTAGGAGTGGAGGTTAGGATATTTTCCGATGGCCTTTTTTTGTGCCAACAACAATATGCTTTGTCAATTCTTAAACGTGCACAAATGGAGGCCTACAAGCCAGTTCACACCTATGGCTATTTAGTTCTCATTCTAATATGGATGCAAGACTATTTTCGTTTCCTACGCTATATCAAAGCATCGTTGGAGCTCTTCAATATCTCACAATTACAAGGCTAGATATTTCATATGCAATCAATTTTGCTTGTCAATTCATGCATCAACCTATAGTGAGTCATTTTCAAATTGTGAAGTGCATTTTACGTTTTGTCAAGCATAACAGATCGAGGCATGCAAATCTTGTCCAAGTCAACTTTGGACTTGTATCCTTTTTCTAATGTAGATTGGGCAAGTTATCGCTTGACTGGACGATCAACTATTGGATTTTGTACTTTTGTAGGTAGCAACTATATATCATGGAGTGCTAAGAAGTAATGAACGGTTACTCGATTTAGTGCCGAGGTAGAGAATTGTGCAATGGCATCGATAGCTACAAAGATTACATGGATATTGTTCCTTTTGAGAGATCTGGGTACTCGTCTCTCTAGTCCACCCATATTATTTTTTTTAATAATATTAGTCACTTTATATGTCAATTGATCCATTGTTCTATGCAAGAACTAAACAAATCGAATTAGATTATCATTACGTGTGAGAAAAAAGTGGTTCTTGGAACACTTGTGACTAAGCATGTTCCATCTGTGCATCAAATTATTGATCTCTTCATGAATCCGTTGTCTAAAAATGCATTTGGAAACTTATGTTGGAAATTGGGAATTCGGGATTCCCCTATTCCCAATTTGAGAGGGAGTGAAGGCATTGGTTTATCAATTAAGGAAGAAGAATTTGAAGATATCGATTAAAATCCAATCAAAATCACAAGCTGATTCTTGGAGATGCTACAATTAAAGAGTGGACAACTTTTGTAATATAATGATCTCTTCATTTATTATTTTCCATTGTTATATTGTTTCCTTACTAAGTGTAATGTTTGTAATATCTATATATAATGGAAATCATCTCAACAATTGTTAGCTAAGATCAAGAATCAAATACTTTTGTTCTTTTAATCTCCGCCACCTATCTTGCTCTCAATCTCGTGTTTCATGCTCGTACCAAACATATCGAGATGTATTTTCACTTTGTTTGATAGCAGGTTGCTTCTAGTGATTTACGTGTTAGCTAAGATCGGCTGGTCAACATCCTTGCCAAGGGACTACCTAGTCCGCGACATGCGCTATTGAGATCTAATCTCTCAATTGTGACACCTACTCTGGATTCAAGGGGAGTATTAATACGTAATATATATTATAAGATATTTATGTAATCATGTTTTTGTTTATAGAGTATAATTAATCATTCTTACAATTACATATTGTGCAACCACAATTGTAGTTAAGCCACCATAAACACTCTGTCCTTACTCTCTCTTTGCCTCTTTCGCTATTCTTTTTGTTACTCTAAGCTTCAACATTAATAAGGTCCTCTAAGACAAGATTAAGGAGATTAGTCTATGGTTGCTGAAGAAACAAAATGTCTTGATTCGAAGTCTTCCCAAATTTGCCTGGCCATCTACAAGTTGGTTTGATTAAGTATGTTTGACAATGGAGTAGCTCATACTCGTGAAGCACTGACCTACCTGCTAGTGCGATGGGTTATGTGACAGCATTTGAATAGTTGTTGTTGACACTATCAACAATCGATGGCATTCGAAATTCCTTAGCTCCTTGCTAGTGTTATCCCCTCCTTAAGTGCCTGATACTCGGCTGAAATGCTGGAAGCACAACCGTAGGAAGTCTTTGATGGCCCCTCCAGCCCGTGTGTCACCCAGATTGGCCCCAATAGAGCCATCAATATTGAGTTTCACCTAGCGGAGAAAGGGTCTCACCCATTTGACTGAAATAGTGGAAGTATTGCAAATCAAGGGTTTGCGGGTTTTCAGTTAGAATCCCCTTGACATGCGAGCTCATAGGCTGAAAGCAAGATCAAAGGAACCATCAGAAGAGTAATTCCAAACCGTTTGGTTATCGCGTCTAGAGGAAAGATAAATCCGGATGACTACAATAAGGTTCCGTGTTTCTTCAGAAGTTTCAAAATTGAGCAAATCTCTGTTCCAAAGAACCGATGCTTGTTCTTCATTTTCCCACAATGATCCTTGTACAAGTTGCCCAAGTGTTCGTCTCCCTATCCACTTATCGGTCCATGAAGTACTCCTCCCGGAATGTATACCCTATATTCAGCCTTTTTGTGTTACTTTAGACCCAACATGAGACATAGTTCCAAGATAATATCAGAGTCTTGCTCTAGATCGTATGAGACCAAACCCACATCCTTATTGTTTCCATGGTCCGCAACCAAAATTCCAGCTGATCCTATCCAGTTCACTGTGCACCCGAAGAGGGAGCCGTGGTCCTGCATATATACAATAGCTAGGCCAGGCCTAGATAGTGGTTCAAAATGGACTGTGCGCCCCAATCCTGGATAGAAGTTTAAACTTCCAACTTGCATCTCCTTGCTTTAGGGAGTGGCAATCCCAAATATATCCCAAGTCCTGGAGTGCAGGATCCACATTTGTTGAGAATGTGATGTTAAATTTAGAAGAACATTACCAGAGCAATCAAAAGAATGGGACAACACTCGTGCCATTGGCTCTGCTATTTTCCAAATAAGCCCGAATACAAGGAATGAGGTCATCCATGAATAAAAGATGCGAGAAGGCGACACTTCCTGGCCCAATTAAAATTCCACTTTCCGTCTCTGCATTCATCTTCGATGCTGAATCTAAAGTATTCGTGACAGGGAACTCCACGAGTTTCCCTGCATTGACCAAAATAGACGGGCGACTCCGAGAATGGACGCGGCGGGTGTGTTGCTATAGCTTGGACGAAACAGGGGAAGAAGGAGGGTCCTGAACTCTTCTCCAATGGCAAGATTCTCTGTTTATGCCAGGACGACGGGCTGTTTTGGATTCTTTACGTGGAAGTTTCCAAGCTTTGAAGACATGTTCGATCAGATTCTGATTCTCTGAAACCGTGAACTTATACCTCGAGACATTTTGTTTGGGAATTATGAACATGAACATCATTTATAATTGTCGTCAATTAAATGTAAATATAATTGTCGTTCAACTTTTGACTGAGAGACCATATAACACTTGTTCCATGGAAGCTGAATTTGTAATAGGCACAACATGTCTTGGGTGTCTCTTTGTTTGAACTTTAACTATTTCAAAAAACTTAAATTTTTTTGTTACCTCGTCAAAATGTAAAATTTTATATAAAATATACGTGAACTTTATGTGTCCAAATTTGTTGCTGTGAAAATTTCAAGAAAGTCATTTAAAAAAAAAAAAGTCAAAATACTTGAAGAGCGAGATTTAAAAGCAAGACGTTTAAGTAAAAATTAATTTGGATAGGCCAAAAATCAAATAATGCTTCGGACATAAATTGCATAAGGAAGATGAATTAGGACAGCTTGATTTTATATAGTGTAAATAGTACACTTCGACCTTGTATTAATGATAGATTTTGGCAATTCACTTTTTTGACTTGAGCAGAAATTCAATAAAGGAAATAGGTATTGATGATTCCAAGACACGATGCCCTTTTCATGATCTAACCCACAGGGATTTAAACCTGGCGTTTATTGAGGAAATTAAAGAACTGATCGGGAATTACATACGAGCAACAACACAGTAGCTCTCCAACGCCTTTCTGGCTACATAGTAGATGCTCGAAATCGACACGACAACAGGAAAACAAACACAAACCAAACACAACAATCCGAAGAAAACCAAACCGCAAACGGCCGAACAGGGCCAAAGCCGCCTACTACGCCGTAGCGAATGTTAGGCAGGTGCGTATTTGTCCCCGATCTCCAGCAGACAATCGCAAAGCTCCTGCGGCTTCGAGAGCATAGCCATGTGATCGGCGCCGTCCAACTCCAGGACGTGGTGGGCCCCGCCGTTCGCGATCATCCACTGTTGGAACTCCAGGGGCATCCCCAGGTCTTGTCTGCAGACGACGTAGACCCGCATCGTGGACCCGTAGCCTTCTCGGGTGAAGTTGCTTGCCGTGCTCAGGTCTTCCACGAACAATGACCCCGGCCGCGTCAAGATCTTGCCGAGCTCCAGATCCTTCAGTGGTTGGCATTTCCATGAAACGTCATGGGTTAATGGACTTTTGAACCGACATGATGTCGCTTTGGAATTCACGAGTGCTAAACATGTGCTAGAATTGGTCATAGGCGTGATGGCCTGTTTGGGCTTTCTCGAGCTAACAAGATCCAAATCACAAACTAAACCTGATCAAGCAATTTCATTTTCTAAGCTCCAGCCCAACCACATAGGCCTAATCGGGCAGAACATTGCCCATTTAGGGTGGGAGAATTACCAACAAAGTCCTAAACTTATTATAATTGTGTTAATTCAATCATAATTTTTTTTTGGCTAATTTAGTCTTAAATTTTTTACAATTGTACCAGTTTAGTCCATCTTGCCAAAATTGGCCAACCGGTGCTAACATGGACATCGGCCTTCTAGCGAAAGTTAATATGGCAATTTTTAAATATTTTTTGAATTTTTGAATTCTTTTTTTTTCACCTTCTCCTTCCTCTAGGCTGGCGAGGCCGACCTCGCCGGCCAATGGTGAGGCTAGGCCTCGTCGTCGTTGGGCAAGGCCCCGCTAGATCTGGCGAGGTTTGGCCTTGCCCAACCATGGTGAGAGCCGAGCTCGTTGGCATTGGTGAGGTCGACCCTCGCCATGGCTGGGTGGGGCTGAGCCTCGCCAGATCCAAGGCGAGGCTCGACTGGCCCCTTGCCTCGCCAAATTTGGCGACAACGGCCTTGTCGGCCACCAGCAAGGTTGAATGTCGCCTTGGCTGGATGCGGTTGAGCCTCACTAGATCTGGCGATAGCAGCCTCTTTGTCGCTAGACAAGGCTCACCTTTGCTAGTGATCGGCGGGGACGAGCATCGCCACTGCCCAACGAGGCTGACCTTGCCAACCCTCGCCTCTCCCCGATCGGCCAGAGGAAGGAGAAGGAGGAAAAAAAAAGAAGAAAAAACGAATTAAAAAAATCGAAAAAAAATTTAAAAAATTGCCATGTTAGCTTTCGTCGGACGTCCGGCATCCACATCAACGCTAGTTAGCCAATCTTGGCCGGATGAACTAAACTGACACAATTATAAAAGATTTATGATTAAATTGGCAAAAAAAAAAAAGTTTAGGATTGAATTGGCACAATTGCAATAAGTTATGATTTTTTTTGGTAATTCTCCCCAATTAGAGTCTACCCCATCCTATTGACTATATTTTTAGGTTACGCTTGTCATGGACAAGACATGTTGGGGACTATTAACATTGTCCCAAGCCCGTCCATTAACTTTATGTTATTTCCCAAACTTGTTCTGAACTTATTACCAGTTTTGACATAATATATAAAGCCCACCCCACAAAAGTAGCCAGGTTCCCCTAAGGTACTAGCAATCGTCACAATATTTTGTATCAAATAATAGTTTCATGTTAAATTTATAATAAAGAACCTATTATTTGCAAACACAACTATACATTCAAAACTTATGCATTGTAAATCTCCTATTCAATTTAGGCAATGTAGGTAAAGATTGAAAGAATGGAAAATTGACAATCTTAAGAATCCAAGGTCTAATGATAATTAGACATGTGAAATGCTGGCAGTTGTTGAAAATCTTATATTATACTCAAGTCAAATTTTAGCATTCACAAATTTTTATAATTAAGTACCATCGAGAGTTTTAAGAAAGTTAGAGCAATTTAAAATATCCAAGAAAACAGTTACATTTCTTCTAGAGTTAGTACTTATGTATATTTATTTAATCACTTCAGAAATAAAGGAATTAAATGGCGTTTAAATAGTTATATATGTTGAGTTCAGGTTTGTATTTCCCAATTATAAAATACCAAACCCATCACAGGCCCAATGGGATTTTTTAGCAATCGACTTATAAATCCGTCCAGCTTCACCAAATCTACCATCCTCTTACTTCTCACTACGGTGGGAGAAGAGGGCGAGTACCCTATACGCACATCCGGCTTTCTAGTTTGCAATCTCAAATGGATAAAAAGCCACAAAACAGCGACACCAAACCAAAATAATTCTAAACCACGAGAACATATGATATGCCGGCTAAAGTAATACTAGGGTCATCGCTTGATTTACCTTAAAAAAAGGACATGAAAAAGCAGACTTTGCAATAGAACCATACACTTTTCAATGCAATATGACGACGTGCTTTCAATGTAAATTGAGCTAAGTTGAGCTAAGTCGTATCATATAAAGTCAAATGATATGCGTTTCATGGTTATGCCAATGGGTGAAAGTGAATATGTACCTCGACAGGGGACAACTGGTAGAGCTTGGATGACAGGAAGTCAGGGCCGAAGGACATGGATGTCAAGGGTTTGTCAGGCGTTCCGATGGGCACGAATTGGGTGTCTAGCCATGCTCCCTCCGGAGTCCTTGCAAAATGCTGGCATTACAAACAAGGACAAAGGCATTAAGAATGAGCTCGTGCATGTAGGGTTTCTCCATAGCCCACCATTGTGCTGTACGACAAGTAAGTTCCAAATCTAGATTATGCAAAGAGAATCTTAGTCATCGAAGATATAGAAAGTCAGGACAAAAAAAAAAAACCATTTCAATAGGTTACAGTAAATTATGATTTTTTTTAGTATGATAGTATGAAGGATAGTTGTACTATAAATCAAAATCCTCATACTATTTGTAAAGTGGTATGAACTTACATCGTACCCTCATAATGTGAAACTTTTGTTGATATTGTACAACGTTCTCTTATATTATATATAAAAATTTTAATCTATCATCTTTTAATATCATTTGACATCTTACCAAAACATACAGTGTTTTCTTTCATTTAAGGCTAAATGCCGTTGGTCTTTCTTAATATTACTAGATCTTTTACCAAGTCGTTGGATGTGTAAAAGTACTTTAGACTAAAACCATGATACATTAAGGTTTTGTTCATTTCGTGGAAAATGTAGCGTTTTTGAAAATATTTTCCAGGAAATAATTTTCTAGGATAATAATAATATTGTATAGTGTTTGGCTGAAACTTGAAAATGAGCTAGATATTTTCTACCATTCAATATCTAAAATTCAGTTTGATTTTCTCTCGTGTGCTCCCTTTAATAATTATTTTTTTATTTTAATTTTTTTTTTCCTCATTCATCTTCTTCAATCAATTGCTGCAACCAACAATAGCCAACAACTAACCAAAGGCAATCTCAAACTCACCAGCCTTGAAAAGGCCTATTGATCTAGCGAGGCCCAAGGTTGGTGAGCGTGAGCCTCGTTAAGCCTCTCAAGATTGATGAGCTAGATGCTCGTGCTTCGCCAATCTAGCGAGTGGCCAACTCAAGCTTGCCAATCTCAAGAACAATGAACTTGAGCTCGCTTGATAGTGATTGGCCACTGGCCAAGAAAAAAGGGGAAAAAAGAAAGAAAGAAAGAAAGAAAAAAAAAAACAAAAAGAGAAAACAGGACAAGAATTCAAAATTCAAAATTTTTTAAAAAAGAAAGAAGTGGGGGCTAAAGGGAGCGTGAGATAGGAGAGTGAATGAGAAAAATGTCCCTTAAAAAGCGAAAAGTATTTTTCTTTATTTTAGAAGATTTTTTATTTCATTGATTGAAAATGTTTTCCCTAATCGATTTCTTTTTTATGAAATGAACGATGAAAAATTTGAAAAGTATTTTTCTAGAAGTTATTCTTTTTTGAAGCGAACGAAATCTACTATTTAAAAATAGAATAGACGGTGGCTCACCAAAATATATAATGTTCTATCATGCTTTAGGCCAACCTTCCCATGCACTTTTTTGCAATTATACAATATTTTACCAAAGCATACACATTCAAAAGTACCTAAGGCCAAAACCTGGTGCATTATATTCTAATATTACAGATTTCTTGCCAGAAAGTACAACATTTTATTGGGCTTAAAAGGCTAATGATTGTATCTGACGTTTTACCAAGCCATACGGCTTTTGATTGTACTTAGGGAATTTTCTTCGGTAAGACCATATGACATTTTGTTGTATTGCAAGCCAAAGTCATAATATGCCTTTTGGTTTTTGAACGACGTTGTTAGGAAGATGAGGAACATTTTATTGTACAGCCAAAAATTGCAAATTTTTACAATACTGGAAACACAATTTGTCATAGTCAAGTATATGAGCAATAAAAGCCATACAAGTTTTGTGATACTTTGGCTAAATGCGGTTATTCTCACACACAATCATACAACAATATATCATACTTGAGGCAAAAGTTCATCACATGTCAATTTTGCTACTATATAATGGCGAAGTGCGTGGCCATACACAAGGGCAAATACGTTGCACAACTTACTTTAGTTGTCTAAACTAATATGAAATACGCTGGATGAAAAAAGCACCATTGAAGTCCTAAACTTTTTTTTTTTTGGTTAATACCTTGAAAAATCTTAAATTGGTACACTTGTGACAAATTTACCAAAAAATAATTTTTTGACCATGAAAAACCCCAATTAGTACACTTGTGATAATATAAAAAAAAATCTTAAACTTGTACATTTATGACAAATTTATCCCAAACTAATTTATCCGATCGCAAAAAAACCTAAACTGGTAAATTTGTAACAAATATACCATCCTTTTTAATTAGATTAATATCACAAAAAAATCACAAAAATTGTAAATTGTAATAAATTGAATGTAAAATCCCAAATTAATATACCAATCAACTGTCACGTGTCATTTAACTTAAGAATTTGACAGTAAAATTTAACGAAAACAGATAGTAAATTTGTTACAAGTATACTGATTTTGGGTAAATTTGTCAAAAGTATACAAGTTTGGGGTTTTTAGTGGTCAAAAAATTAATTTTGGGGTCTTTATCAAAAAAAATTAATTTGAGATAAACTTATCATATATGCACCAATTTAAGGTTTTTCTGAATATTAATCTTTTTTATGTCGAGTCCAAAATTTTTTATACATCCCCGAACGATTTTCTCCACCAGCCTTCACATGCTCCTCTCCCTTTGCCTCCTAAACAAACTACAGAAAGACAATGGTGCGAGTCAAATCAATCATGTGCAGGGACTACAAGGAGGGCCGAAGGGGACTGGCCTCCCCCAAATCGGACAAAAGATATATGGCTCGGTCAAGCGAAGATTTGGTGACAGGTATGAGTAGATTAACGATTCCCAAAATTAATGTTATAAAATCTCCAGAATAAACGAAAGAAAGGCCCCACTTCAGCCAAAAGCAAGGTAGATGACTTCGTTTTGAGGATGACGTCCTCAACGGACATTACCTCTTCCAACACGTACGATGGTCGATGCACGGTGTCCGGCATGAGAGCCGCCAAGAATACAGTGACCGATATCTTCTTTGGGAAACTGTCGGCAGCGAGGGCCGAGTTCAAGCCGCCCAAGCTGTGGCCGACGAGGATCACCCTCTCTTGCGCCCCAAGCGAGGCCAGGAGCTCCAGCAGCGGCTCAGTGTACTTGTGGAACGTCCGGACATCGTGTATGGACTTCGTGTCGGTGCCAGAGGCGGCGAGGTCTAGGGCCGTGACGCGGTGGCCGGCCGACTCAAGCCGGTGCTTGAGCTTGTACCAGCTCCATGCGCCATGGCAGGCGCCATGCACGAGTACAAAGTGGTGGTATTTCATGTGGCTTCCCCTGGCTTTGTTACTAAGTCATGTAGATTGTTTTTATAGCCTAGGTAGCATAGACACGTTCAAAGGGCCTCCGTGTCGTATTGGACACTCCGACATGTGTCCGACATGTTCGGACATGGTCGGACACGCGATCAACACGTGTCAGAGTTTCCGACACGTGGTCAACTCTTTTCGACACGCGCGTCGGAGCGTGTCCGGAGGTTTGTGGGCGGATCCACAGGTGCGAAAGGAAGAAAGTGATGGAGAGGGTGAAGGCAAGGGTGAGGGAGCTGAGACGACGCTGCGAGCGACGACGAGGGAGGGCTGGATGCGAGGCTACGATGGCAAAGCGGGGAACGGAGGTGAGGCAGCAGTGAGAAAGATGGAGACCAAGCGAGGGAGATGAGAAAGAAGGCAATCGCTGATTGCTAGGATTTTCAATTTTTGGAAGAAGAGCAAGGAGAGAGAGGATGTGTCGACGACTTCTTGGGGAAAAAAAGAAAGCCTCGTGCAATGCAGTGTGACTTTGGGAAGAGACGTGTGCAGGTGGTGGGTGGGGTGGGGGAAATAAATGGATGGAACCATTTGACCCTAAAAAGAAATATTAAATATTAAATAACTTTTTTTTTAGCAAAATATGTAAAAGTTCTCTCTTTCTTTTCAAGACGGTGAGAGAAACAGATCGAGAGCCTTTACGTATGTTGAATAACTTTATTAATACATTTTATTAGTATAGATTTATTATAGGCTTTTTTTATTATTTATTTATTTATGAATTTGAATAAATTAATTTAAACATAATATTTATTTAATATTTAACGTATTGGAACGTGTCGAAATTCTTTACTTTTTGAGAAATAACGTGTCGCATGTCGTGTCGTGTCGTGTGTCCATGTCGCCGTATCTGTGCTACCTAGCTTATAGCATGCTTGGGTTAGATTTGGTCTGGCGATCAGGCTTAGGAGGAGGAGGAATTGACATTGGGGCCCCCATATGATTTTTTTTTTTTTTTATGGATATTAATGTAAATGCAGAATCTTCCTGTGTGGATCATATGTTGGCAGATTTTTCCTAGCTGCCCTAATAAATGCTGTGTTCGGATTATGGTGTTGGGCCGTGCTCGCCATTTAGCCGGCACATGTGTATCAAGACATTCCAACTTTTTATTTGGGGACAAGTATAGTAAGGGTATCATAATTTTCATAAGACGCTTATTTGAGTGCTATATTTTTTTTTTACTTACTTAAATACCACATTAAAGTAAAATTAATCATTTAAGTGTTATTTCCTGTGAATCATCTAAAATGGATCTTTTTAATTAATTTTCTATCATACGTGGATTTCTAAATATGTTTCTTAAAATCTTATTTTTTTCCTTTTCTTTTTTTCAAATGCTAGCGAAGGTCACTAGGGAAAAGAAAAATCAAAATTAAATTGTAAATAATGAAAAAAATTAATGAAAATTTAAAAATTATCTATCTCTACACTGCGTCATCAGTGAAGCCACAAAAGATAATGAACGATCATTGTTAATGTTGGATTGAGGCAAATCGTTAATGACACTTTAAATAATCAATTTTTTAAATTTTCGTCGCTTGAATGAGTGAAAAAAAAAATTATATTAATGAAGTGAGCGTGATATAAATAGTCCCTTTCCTCGAGAGTCAATTAGTTCGGTCTTTGGATGTCGTGTTACACGAGACAAAAGAACCTAAGAAAGTACTCTTGAAAGCCAAACGTAAATGCTCGATTTGGACAAGTGCGCAGGCCAAGTAGGTCTCTGCTGCCCTTTCCGCAAGCCTGACAAGATGTCATCATCAGGACATGAAAAACGTGGTTTCATGTCCTTGGTCAGTTCAGTGCTGGTGGTCGAAACCATGGAAGGGACGATTGATTGAATGTTGTTCTTTATCTTCTTCTTTTTTTCCTTTTCTTTTTCCAATGCCAGCTAAGGTCACTAGGAAAAAGAAAAATCACAATAAATTGTAAACAATTAAAAAAATTAATTAAAATTTAAAAATTATCTGTATCAACATTACGTCATCATCAGTGAAGCCACAAAGGATAATGGATAGTCATTGTTGATATTGGATAAGGTATATCGTTAATGACACCTTAAATAATCAATTTTTTTTAAAATTTGTGTCGTTTGAATGAGTGAAAAGAAAAGTTATATTAATTAAGTGAGTGTGATATATATATATATATATATATATATATATATATATATATATATATATATATGATATGTTATGACAAGTCCCTTTCATTGGGAGCCAATAAGTTAGGTCTTTGGATGTCGAGTTGTGTTAAATAAAACAAAAAGAACCTGAGAAAGTACTCTCGAAAGACGAACATAAATGCCCGATTCGGACAAGTGTATGGGCCAAGTAGATCTATGCTCTATACCCTTTCCGCAAGCTTGACAAGATGTCATAATCATGACATGAAAAACGTGGTTTCATGTCATTGGTTAGTCCAATGCTGGTGGATGAAGCCATGGAAGGGACGATTGATCGAATGTTGTTGTTGAAACACATCGGTTAGCAAAAGCATCCTCCTATGAGTTCAACCTCGGCCAAGGGGCGTGCGGAAGTTTGCTGGTCCGCATCGCTCTTCCACGAGTTGACTAAGGAATATTCAATTGAGTCCGCCAGCCTGATGGCACCATCATGCCCAGCTTGCTTTTGGGACCACAGATCTTATATTATGTTGGATTGACTTATATTGGTAAATTGGAATATAAAGATCCTAAAACCAATTGCTGAAAATAGCCCTAACCACAAAAACTAAACCCGCTAAAAGAACAAGGAAAAAAATTATTGAAAATTTCCAAATATAATCATTGTGACACTAAACTTTTTTTGGGACATCAAAAATCATAAACTAATTGACAAAAAGTAGAAGGAAATTTGGGGAAAATGTTTATCTGTGTTGTCTTCTGTATGCTATTACATTGTACATATATAATGTAAGAATGAAAGAATAAAATAGGAAAAGAAATATAAATGAATAAGAATTTGCTATTTACTAACATATATTAGAATCAATTATAATCAAAATCGATTATAAGATCTTCCAACACCCCCTCAAGCTAGTAGCCTATATATGTCAAGGACACCTAACTTGTTTAACAAAAACTTGTGCTGTCTTTGACATAGCGGCTTCGTGAAAATATATGTAGGTTGATCCGTTGTTCCGATGCCTTTTGTTACGAGAACTCCCTCTTTGATCTTGTCACGAGTGAAGTGACAGTCAACTTCTATGTGTTTTGTTCTCTCATGAAAAACTGGATTCGCTACTAACTTGAGTGAGTGTTATCATCATAGAACAATTCACTTGGTCCATTGACTTGTATTCCCAAATTAGAAAGAAGTCCTTATATCTAGACTATTTCGCAGGTAGTTTTCACCATGGCTCGATATTCTGATTTGACTGACGACAATGACACGGTAGATTGCTTCTTTGTCTTCCATGAAATCAATGACTTTCCCAATTTAATACAAAAATCGGTGATGGATCTTCTAGTCATCGGGCAAGTAGTGTAATCAGTGTCACAAAATGCTGTCATCCTCATATCGCATTCATGAGATAGAAATATACCGAGCCTTGGGCACCTCTTCAAATATCTTACAACTTTCAAGGCTGAATTTATGTGACTCTTTTGGCATATGCATGAATTGGCTGAGTATTTGCACTGCTTAACATATATCAAGTCTTGTCATGGTAAGATATATCAACTTTCCAACAAGCCGTTGATGCCCTGATGGATCCTTAGGCAATGGATCCTTGTTTGATGAAGGAGAATTGAGATCATACTTATGTGTTGTCAACTTGACATTCTGTTCAATGGGAATTATTGCTAGCTTGCAACCTGATAACCCTACTTCATAAATGATTTCCAAGATAAATTTTCTTTGACTGCGGGAAATTCCTTTATCAGACCTTGCAATCTCAGTGCCAAGAAAGCATTTGAGAGGTCCCAAATCCTTGATGTGAAAAGTGGAGTGCAAATATTCCTTGAATCTCGCAACATGAGAATCATTATTTCCCATGATCAATATGTCATCAACATATATCAACAAATAAATCGATGATCTTCCCACATTTCATGTAAATAGGGCATAATCATGCTTGGAATGCTGAAATCTACATTGGTTAATGCAACGGTAAACTTGGCATACCATTATCTAGATGCCTGTTTTAATCCATACAAGGATTTGCGAAGACGACATACCCGATACTCCCCCTGTTTGCGTAATCCTTGAGGAAGATCCATGTAGATTTCTTCATCTAAGTCTCTATGAAGGAAGGCGTTATGGACGCCCATCTGATGTAAGGACCAATTTCGTATTGCTACAACAGACAAGAAGGACCGAACAGTAACCTCCTTTGCGATTGGACAAAATTTCTCGTGATAATCGAAGCCTTCTCTTTGGGTGACGCCTTTGGCTACCAACCTAGCCTTGTAGCATTCTATGGAACCATATGATTTGAACTTTATCCTGTAAACCCATTTATAGCCGATTGGTTTTCGATGCGGTGGTAAGGGAACAACATCCCAAGTATGATTCTCTATGAGTGCGGTAAGTTCGGACTCCATTGCACGCCGCCATTTGGGATCTTTTGCTACCTCAGCAAACAAAGATGGTTCATGTTCTTTAGAAATTCAATTGATACAACACATATGTTCTGCCGATAACCAATTGAAGGAAACATAGGATGAAACAAGATATTATGTACCTAAAGAGTTTGCAGCATAGCATATATAATCTTTAGTCCACGTAGGTGGGCGAGTTTATCTTCCAGAACGACAAGGTAGCTCATCCATATACTCGGAGGCCTTGGATAATCCATCAGTTATTTTTGTTGTGTCTACCGCTAAAGAAGATGGAGGGACTTCCTCAGGTGAAGTTGATGATTCCATCTCGGATTTGGGAATTCCACTGGTGCTGGTGTGGTAGAAGATTGATGTGCCATAAGAATCCTAGGTGCAAATGAAAAATCTTCATCAGACAGAAGAAACTGATTGTTTTTTGATAAAGTGTCTTGTGATGAAAAGGCTTCTCTTTGAAAGGGAACGTGTCTTCATGAACAATAACATCTTTGCTGGTAAAGAAATGCCCTGTAGCAAACTCCATGACACGATAACCCTTCTGAAGAGGAGGGTATCCCATAAAAACACATCGTGTTGCTAGGGGACTCATTTTATCTCGAGGACCCACATTTGTTACATAACACAAACAACCAAATACTCTAAGGTGGCTATTATTTGGCTGTTTGTTGTAAAGCATTTCAAATGGAGTTTTACCATGAAGGATTCGACTTGGCATGCGATTAATCAAATAGGCGGTTGTGACCACATAGTCTCCCCAAAATTCTTCAGGGATTGAGGCTTGGTATTTGAGTGCATGGGCTACTTCTAAGAGATGTCTGTGTTTTCTTTCAACAACTCCATTTTGCTGTGGAGTATAAGTACATGAACTTTTATGGAGTATCCCATGAGTGGAGAATAATGTTATCCAATCAGAAGTAAAAAATTCTCACCCATTATCTGTACGGATTCGATGTACAGACTCATCAAATTGATTCCTAATTAAGGAAAGGAAATTTGATAAGTGAGTGAATTTTTGATTCTTTGATTGCATAAGATAAAGCCAAGTGGCACGACTATAGTCATCAACTATTGTAAGAAAGTAGCGAGATCCATCATGATGAGAAGTATGATAGGGACCCCAGATGTCCATGCGAAGTAATGAAAAAGGATTTTGGGCTCGAGATGTACTAATTGGGAAAGATGCTCGAGTTTGTTTAGTTAAAGGACATATGGAGCATTTTGGATGAGGAAATCGAGCATTGTGACCCAATCATTGATCTAAAAGGAGATTTTTATTATAGCTAATTGCATTACAATAAATGCTTTTATTCAATAACTCTAAATCTCCCGAAGAATTGACCCAAAAATAAAGTCCTTGTGCCTCATTACCCAAGCCCATTACTCTGCTAGTTGAAAGGTCCTGAAAGACACAATTTTTGGAATTGAATATGGTTTTACAGAATTGTCCATACATACTTTTGAGACTGAAAGAAGATCAAACTCAAAATTTGGAATGTAAAGGACATTTTTAAGGATGAAGTTCTGACCAAGGTGTACGGTACCAATTTTGGTGACATACGTAATGTTCCCATTTGAAAGGCGTACCGTAACAGGAGATTGTGTGTTTTGATGAACATGGGAAAATAGGCACTCATTACAAACTATGTGGTCACTAGTGCTGAATCGATAATCCATGCATCACTAGATAATAAATTTCTTTCATGAAGAAAAGTACCTGAGAATCCCGCACTAGTGTCACCAATCTTAAGTTGGCTCAAAGTTTGCACAATATTTTCATACTATTCTTGAGTGATAGTTTGCCGAGATGTTCCACCAATCTTTTGTGCAGAAACCTAATAGACTAAAGACTCATTTTCCCTTTTATTATTGGTTTTTCCATGTAATTTCCAAAATGTATCAACAGTGTGGTGTGGACATTTGCAAAATTCACAATATTTATTTTTAATTTTGAATTTTGCCCTCTGACCTTTCTTGTTGACGTGGCATTCCGTGTGTTGTATGATGCCTTGTATATTGGCATTGACGTGGCAAAATATTGACCATATGGTTCAGCCGAATAATTCATCAATCTGCAGCCGTTCGATTGCGCGCAATGATCCCAGCCGTTCACTCGAAAAGTTGATCTAGCCCGTTCGATCCAGCGCGTCTCCCTCGACTGTCAGATCCAACGTTTTTATCTAGACTGTTTGATTACGCGTGACGATACCAGCCGTCCATCCGTGAAGACCTAGGGTTGTCTTCATCACTTCTTGACACCGTAGTCGTGAAGCCCCTTCCTCTCGGTTGTCCTGTGGCTCCGAGATTCCCTCCGGTTCCGGTGATAGTTTTAGTTGAAACAAAGCCAGATGGGAACGCCGCAAAGCCCGTTCCTTCACCGACCCAAGCATGTTCAGTGGCAGCAGCCCTCTGGTTTTCTTCTTGCATGGCCAACTAGAAGATCCGGCTAAGTGGTGGTTGAGGATCCATCGCAAGGATCTACAATCGAAATGTGGCGTATGAATCATTCAAGGTAAGAAGAAATCTAGTGGCTTTCTCTTTCTCCCTGATTGCATAGTATTGTCGGAGAGTGGCTTTGCCCCCCTTGTCTTCGGCTACTTCAATCGCGTTCCATAGGATCGACAGCCGGTTGAAATAGGCGGTGACCGAGAGGTTCCCTATTTTAGCTCGGTTAGGGCTTGTGTCAACGAGAAAAGTCTCGCTCTATCTGATTTTCTGTACATCTCCTGTATGTTATCCCAGTATTTCTTTAAGTCTTCCGTCGGAGGAAGCCCAGTGGCGACGTCAGGAACCAAGTAGTTCCCGATCCAGGTGCGCACCAAATGATTGCAATGCCGTTAGTGTCTCTGCAATCGTTCATCCGTTGGATAAGGTATAGTTCCTTCAATGAAACCTTCCTTGGCCTTAGTCACGAGTGCTCACCAAAGATCACGAGCCCAAGAATGGTAGTTCGGTGGTCCGGTAAGCTGTTAAGTGATTAGGCGTAACTTCGGCCCATCCGCCGGCGACGTGTAAAGCGGGTCTCCAAGCTTCGGCTAGCCACCGTTGAATGAGAACAAGTAAAGTGGTTCGTATGGAACTGGGTAGGGTTCAATTCCTTGACCCGGTATGAATCCGGGTCTGTGACCCGCGGTTGTTGACTTGACTCACTAGTTGGGTTGGTCCCATATGGATATTGGGCCCATGTTTGTCTAGGTTGAGTGGCCCATTGTGTGGGTTACCATAGGGCTAGGGGCTAGTAAGTTGCCTGGAATTTGTACTAGAGCAGGGGCAAAGTCAGAGACAACATTGGTCACTTGCTCTTCTCTAGTCGATCTGTCTTGATCAAAATATGAGATCATCTGATCTTGGGTTGATGGAACTTCTACTGAGGGATTCATAACATTCTTGTCTTTTGCCATGGTACCAAGAATGAATTCCAAATTGCTTTGGTAGTTTGTTTTGCAAGAAGGGATCCTTAGTAACAAATCAAAAAGAAACGATGGCAATTCAAAGGGTTATGGAAGCTAGGGCAAGAAGCAAGGGCTCTAATACCATGACAGAAAAGTATATGGAAAATTTGGGGAAAATGTTTATCTATGTTGTATTATGTATGCTATTACCTTGTACATATATAATGTAAGAATGAAAGAATAAAATAGGAAAATAAATATACATGAATCAAAATTTCCTATTTACTAACATCTATTAGAATCAATTATAATCAGAATTGATTATAAGATCTTCCAACACTAATATCTATGTGACATATTTACTCTTCATCAAAAACCTCAAATTACGCTCACTATGATGCTAAAATTTTTCTATGATATTAGGAATCTCATAGTTGTACTCATGTGACATGTTAATTTCCCATCTACATCAAAGTTCCATCAATGGGAAATCGTTTATGGATAATAGAAGACAAACGGTTTTGATAAGGTATAATAA
The DNA here is from genome assembly GCA_017140325.1 of Eucalyptus leucophloia subsp. euroa. Lineage (NCBI taxonomy): Eukaryota > Viridiplantae > Streptophyta > Magnoliopsida > Myrtales > Myrtaceae > Eucalyptus > Eucalyptus leucophloia. The sequence goes on along the minus strand of CM029476.1, from coordinate 17,458,775 downwards.
AACAAAAATAATATTATTTTGGCTAGAAAATCATCTAACAAAATTTTGATGAAAAATAAATATGTCACATAAATATTATTTTGGAATTTTTTTAATGTCAGATGAATAATTTCAGGATATATGTGTCGTAGAATATGGGGTTTTTGTATTAAAAAATATGATAAATACATCACAATAGATATAGTTAAGAGTTTTTTTGTGACTTTTTCCCAAAAAGGATAATAAAAGAGAACCTTATCATTTAGCACAACACTAAAAACTTAAAAGGGAATGAGAGTTAACAAAATTCTTTGGTTGTCTTCCTTGTGCTTCACATAAAACTATCTTTGCAATCTCTTTTTAGTATGAAAAATCGAAATACAAGACATTTTTTTTTCCATTTTTTTTCCTGTTTTTGGGCCTTAGATAATTGGCCCAAATTGAAGTAGAATCTTAAATTAATTTAAATCTGCTAAAATGTGCGTACTGGATCAGTGAAATAGCACATTCTTCATAAAATGTGCTTATTGGATTTCTTTTTGAGTAGTTCCACACCTATTTTAATTAGGGTTGATACCACAAAATATCTCAAATTAATATGTTTGTGACAAATTTATTAAATACTAATTTTTCATAAATTTATCTCGAACTAATTCTTTAACCACTAGAAACCCTTAGCTCATACACTTTTGACAATTTTATTATCTATTATTTTGTTTAAATTGGGTTAATATAATGAAAAGCCACAAACCGGATGCACCTATTAATTGTCTCATATCATCCAACTTAATAATATGACATTCAAATTTAGCTAAAATCAATGGAGAGTAGATTTGTCACAATTGTACCAGTTTGAGATTTTTTGTGATAAAAAAACTAATTTTAGGTAAATTTGTCACATAAGTTTCAATTTTTGATTTTTCGTGATATTGATCCTTTTAATTAAAACATTATTTTTTAATTGATTGATTGAAATACCCTTCTCTCTTTCTTCATTTTTTTTTTAATCAAGCTGACTAGCAAAATTGATTATATTTTTATCATCTCTCTCAACGGCTTCAAAATTTAAATGACCCATTACACCAAACAAAATTTTATCTTACCCTGCATCATGTTATCACTTTGTCTAGAGAAGGTTGTTAATTTTAATTTATGATATCATATTCTTAACCACAAAAGCTAAATAGAATGCTAGAAATTTATATTCATGATAACTTATAACACAATTAATTGCCTTTTTTTATCAAATAGTTTGAGTGAAAGTTTATTTCAAAGTAGAGAATTAAATTTCATTCTAATTATATAGTCGATCTTGATCAAAAATGGAAAAGAAACATTGATCAAAAGCATTGTTTATATTTAGATCCTGTCTAAACAAAAAATAAGTGCAAAAAGGTAAAAAGGGGGAACTTATTACTGTACTACTTCTATCATGAAGAAAGTAATCAATATTGGTAATAGATTCAATCTTATAGGAATGGCATCAAAATTTTAGAATATACTTACAACTTTTCTCTAAAATATTTTAATGTGAGTCAAAAAGTGAAGAAGGTTTAACTAGATTGAAAAGAGAGACATTTCATTGAAGAGAGGGATATTTTAGTCAATTAATTAATAAAAGGGAGTGTCTTAGCCAAAATGAGGGTGGAAATAATGTAATTCTTCTTGTTTATGGATAAGTAGGAGCATGGAGCCTAGAACAAGCACCTTATGGTAATATTCTAGTTGAGTGGTAAATATCATCCATTATTGGAGAACATTTCTATGGAATTTTAATGATTTCATACCTATCCTAGGTATAATATCTACTATGATAAGTGTAGGCTTTCGTGGTGAAATTTATAAGACTATGATGATTACCACGATAGTTAAAGAGCTCAATGACGACTAGCTAAAATAATGTAGATATCAACAAGAAGTGAACAATTTAGACATGACAAGATGCTCATGAGAACTTGGAAGGACCATGGTGGATCTTCATCAACATAGTCTCTGGGAGTTGATGTGCTCAAAAGTATCATTGGAAGTAGAATCACAAGTCCTATGGTTTAACCATGGACAACACCAACTCACGGATGGTAACGAGCATGTGTTACTATTGAGAAATAACGAACATTGAATCGTGTTGATATTGAGTCACTGGAGATGCTTATTGACGTGTTCATCTGAAGTTGACCGTTAGAGATAAAAGTTATAGTTGTTAGTAGTAGGAAAGTCCATAGCATGATAGATGAAATCTATCAGAGAACAATTGACAGCTTTTTGTTCAAGTAATTAAAGTGACTACTGATGTGACTCTCTCAATAGTCTCCATTTTAGGAAACCATGTTGATGACGGAGGAAAAATATTGTATGGGTGATCCTATCCTCAAACAACAACTTTTAACTACTTGTAACAGATACTTGTGTCCCAAGACTTACTACAATGGGAAAATTGAAGATGCCTATATAAAAAAGGATCAACGAAACTTAAGTATTAAGTCAAACAGAGAAAGTTGACATTGTTTCTTGTTAGTCTCTGCAAATCAAATTGTGGTATGTCCATATGAAATTTCCGGTATATTGTCCTTGTTGCTTTGTAATCTAGATAAGATAAAGTGTACAAGAGGAATAACAATATTTGAAACCCGATAGTAAGATCTATTGATTAATAGGATCTTTATTTACATATTGTAATTGTTGACATCTAAATTTTGGCAACTCGGTCATTGTTTTTTTACATAAAAATTAGGGATTAATTTTAACCCAAAAAAAATGCATAAGAACAAATAAAATGAAAAAATGGAAAAAATGAGAGATTGATTTGTTTGATTATGTATGGAAGTTTGAAATTCTAATGAATATTTGGATTTTGTTAAATGCAGAAGCAATTTAAAAATTAAGTGAACAAATGGCAAAAATTTTTATAAAATGGAAGAATTCTAAGCAAAATCGAGTTGATTGCGAAATCACAACGGTTTTGATTTAATGTGATAAAAGATGGAAACTTGGAAAATATCATATGAAGCGGCCTGGAATCACTATAAAAGAGAGTTGCATTCTTCATGTTTAGGGGGGGGCTTTTTCGAAAAATTGAAGAGCGAAATTAAGAGAAAAAATTTTCGTGAGAAAATTCGAGCAAAAAAAGGAGATTGTTTTTTGAAAACTCTGGTTTGCCTTGGTCGAAAGACCGTACGGAGTGACGTGAGAGAGAGAGAGAGAGAAAAGAAAAAAAAAGAAAAAAGAAAAAAGGGCTACAGTGTCGTCTTCTTCGCGAGGACTCCCCTGCCCGCGCCGGCCATTGCGCCGACACCACGACGCCGGACACCACCACGCCTCCCACCTCGACGGTTTGCTCACCTCCGCCACACCGCGCTGCCAGTCTCACCGCGTCGTCTACACATCAGCCCGAGCCGACCGTGATCTGCTGGCGACCCAGCCCCGACGTCGACCACCGCTGTGCTTTGCTTCGCCTCCAGCCCGTGTTGATCCTCACCGTCGCTGTCTCGATCTCGCTGCTCGGGTGTCCAACGCCGACAGATCTGCGACCCCCGCAGCTGCCGCGACCCGAACGCCCTTGCTTCGCTCTTTGCCGTCGTCGATTTGCAGCACCATAAGTCTCGAGCGCCCCTGCTCGCCTCCACCTGACGCTCGATCGTTGCTGCGCCGCTTTCCTTGCCACGACTCGACGCCACTGGAATCTCCCTCACCCGCGACTGCAGTAGCCTGACATCCTTGCTCGTCGAGCCGGCGCTGCCCGGGGCCGAAGACCAGCGACCAGGCGTTGCAACCCAAGTTGCTCCTCCCTGCCGAGCGCTGCTTCCTCCTTGTTGGACCTTCGCCGGAGCTCCGACTGTGACTCCCTGACGGACCTCCGATCAGCCACCCTTGGCTGGGCCCCACGGCTGTCACCCCAATTTTAAAAAAAAGAAAACACATTAGGTAGTTTTTTTTTAGTTTAGTTTATTTATTTTATTTTACTTTATCTTTTTTTTTAGTATAATTAGTCCTTAATATATGATTGGAAATTCTAACATATTACCTGATTCGCAACCGCGCCTAGTTTTTTTTTTTTATTTAATCTATAAGGTTTTAGATGAAATAATTAATCAAGAAAAAATTAATTTAAAATTAATTTTTGATTTTATTAACGACATATTATCCTTGATTTGAATAGTGTAGGATACTTTTGGCGATTTTGAATGGTCTGTTTTGTCTTAATTGCTTTAATTATCTTGAAATATGTTTGGGTTAGAATATTGCATGTTTAGGGTAAGAACTTTATCATTTCGAATGTTTTAAAAATAGCAAATACCAAAAACATAAATTTAGGATGTTAGATTTTCGTTTTACTAAATTAAATTGCATGTTTAATTATTTGCGAATTTTGATTTTGAATTTTTATAAAAAAGAAAAAAAATAAAAAATAAAAAATAAAAAATAAAAAAATCATCATGCTTGCGTCATGTAGGATTAGGGCATCGTTTGTACGTCATTGCACATTAGGATAAAATTGCATATTTCATTTTAATTTTAGATTAGTCTTTAGTTAGAGATTGCTAAGTTAAGATAATATCTTGATTTAAATTAGGGTTTAGCCTAATCTAATCCTTAATATAAGTTGGATAGGATCTTAATTTAGATAGATAATTTTCATATTTTTCTAATTTCGAATTTCATAAAAAAATACAAAAATATCTTAGGATAAATTAATTACATTCTCTAGGATAGATTGCACATTTATAAAAAAAAAAAAAACACAAAAATGTCATTGCATGTCATATAGAATTATATTTATTGATTGTTGTTAGGTCCATTTATTTAAGAATTGTCTGTCATTAGAATTAGGTCATTTAGTAATATTGCATTGCATATTGCATGATTTTCATTAATTAAGTGAAAACAAATAAAATAAATTGTGTGTTAATTAGAAATTATATCTAGAGTTGTTGATGTGGATTCTAATTTAACATTGCAGATGCTTTCGTTGCTTTGAGGTGAGTTTTGCGATTTATTCATTATTTATTGAGTATTAAATTGGTGGTTTGTGCTCCTGCATGATCACCTCATATGTTAGGGAAATATATTTAAAATCAATTTAAGTTACCAGAAAAAATATTTTTGAAAATGAAAGAATGGTACCGAAAGGGTATTAGAAAAATCTAGTATAATCAAATTCCCGTACCCATAGTTTCTGGTTTATAGTAGTAAAGTAAAATTCCCGTTACTTTACTTGGGTTTATAATCGACCCACAAAAAAATAAATTAGTGTTAACTCCTAGATAAAATCTATCTGCATGGTAAAAAACTTGAATCTAAGTCGCAAATTGATATGCTTGGGAGAGCTTGAGTTAAGTCTAGGCTTAACAATCCATTAGCCAAACCCTAGGTGGATCACTCCTAAAAATTTGGTACTTATCTTGGTGATTACTAGTGGATTTCAAATCGCACTGAAGTTGTTAGGTTGGAGAATGGATTTAGGCTTGGGGATAAAACCTAATTACTATAATGTGTTGTGTATTATCTTTGGATAGCACCAAGCACACCGGATATTATTTGCTTTTGTTGATTTTCTAATGTTGTTTGCTAATTTTTGCAAGAGTTTTTCAAGTTTAGGAAAAAAAAAAAAATATTCATTAGGGGTGAGCAACGATCCAGTGTCAACCCGAGAACATGACCAAACTAGCTAGTTTTGGGTGGTTCTCGGTTACCAAAATTTGGAATTGGCAATATTTAGACAGGTTCCTGATTCCAAGTGCATAACCAAACTACACTGACCATGCCAATATGTTTTTTTTTTTTTTTTATAATCCTTTTCACTTCTAAGAATAAAGAGCAAAGGAATCTCCTTCTCTCAATTTCTTCCCTTAGCTTAGTTCACACTCCCTCACTATCAATTTTTCATTTTCTCTTTGCACTCTTTCATCATTATTTAGATCTAGAACTAACAAGACCAATTTGAAGCTCATTTCTAAAACCAATGAGGCTTGTGCTCACTTCATAACTCTAGTCTACAACCGATGGGAATGAAGGGGCCACTTTGAAGCTCATAGAACTGGACCTTTAGGGTCATAGCTGCTTCGAAGCTTAGATGTAGAATTAACTGTTAAATTAATGTTTTGAGTTTGAATTCGGATAATGATTTGTTAAATTGAATTTGTTGATAAAGATTTCTCAAGTAGATTTCAAATTGGATGAAGAAGCCATTCTTTTTGTGAACTCCTTATAGCTGCACAAAGGAGGAAATAAATAAAGAAAAAAAAGGTAAAGGTTATCTATCTTTTTTTTTTTTGTACATGCAGAAATGGCAAGAGAAGAATCCATTGATATAGCTAGTATAAGTACCTAGAGGGGGTGAATAGGTATATAAAAGATTTTTCTCGATAATTGCACAATACTAGACAGTTGATAGATTTGAGACAAACAATAATCAAAGTAAGACTGAGCGAAGGAAAGAGAAAATTAAACATGCGGTTTATAGTGGTTCAGCTTATTTCAAGCCTACGTCCACTCTTCTGCATTGATAGTCTATTGGCTGGATTCCACTATGAACAAAGAGATGTTACAGCGTTGATCTTCCTTGATTTCTTGGTGTAGATGATCTACAATACTCACTCAAGGTCTCACTTAGTATAAACACTCTCTATGTATACAATTTTTCTTAGAATGTATCGACTAATAATCGAGGTGCTTCAGACTCTGGAATTTCTCTATCGATCATGCACTAAAGCAACTAGAACGTCTTCCTTTTATACTCCTTTATGCCATCATACCCGTTGGCACTTACCAAAGGAATTCCTCCAATCTACCCGTTGGACGAAATCAATTAAGAAGATCATTCGAGCTATTAAAGGAACCTGATGATAGCCCATCAATCCTGTTCGCCTATACAATCAGGATCTTGGTTTCCAAGAATAGAACCTTCCAAGAATATTTCGTCGACCATCGGATCTTCAAACGATCTAGATTACGTATAAAAGAATCTGTTATTTTTATCCAGCCAAGAGATCTTCTCCAAAGGATAGAACTAAATCCTCAACCAAATACTTCGGCTCTGGATTGCATTCGTCACTAGATTAGAAAAACTGTCAATGAGAATAGTTTTGGGTCTTGAGTCTTGAGTGCTGAGTCTGGTGATCAGAAAGTCTTCACACTCTAAATAGAAGGTCTGCAAATATCTAGACTAGACTGATAGAAACGTTTTGTCAGCTTCAAAATATTCTGGAAAGATTTCTCCAGCAATCTCCCCCTTTTTGATGGTGACAAAACTTTGCTGAAGATTTGAACAACTTTGACCTGCAAAAACATTTCTCAAGCAATATAGCTATCTCATAAAGATTAATAAATCAACCAGACTCTGCATCCACAGAAAATTGGTTAGTCTTTCATGAGTAATACCATACAACAACACTTGATATAAATGCAAATAGTCAAGCATAAAAAAACTACACCCAAGTTAGTCAAATTTAAGTTCACACCCAAGTTCACTCAAGTTATACTAAAAAACAAACATTCAAACACTCAAAAGAGAAATTTAAAGTCAAAGTTTAGAGAGTTCAGTTGAAATTTGCAATTCTCCCCCTTTTTGTCATCATTAAAAAATGTGAGAAAAAAGTTAGGTCTGCTTGGGAATGCGCACGATTTGGAAATCTCCCATCGACTGGACGATGCCTTTCAGCCTCTTCAAGTCCTCCTTTAGATGAGCTATCTTTTCTCCTTTGGCATTGGCTTGAATTTGAAGAGCTAGATCTTTCATTTTATCCTCCAGGGTAACCGAAGATGCTTGTCCAGCATTCTTCATGACTTGAATTTCACAGTCCAATGCATAGATTTGACCTCGCATTTCCAGAAGAACATCAAGGATACGACGAAAATCTGCTGAATTGTCCGTCTGTGTGCTTGCATTTGCTTTCTCGGATGGAGGGAATGCAGACGATGGAGCTTATGTATAATCTTGCAGATTTGGAGTTGACGTATCATGTCCTTCTTTAGGCATTTGAGAAGCCTGAAAATCTTCTGGATCTACTGGTGAGCGTCTTAGACCTTCACTGGTGACAGCATGTGGTGTAGTCCTTCCTTTCTTGCCATCTCCCCCTGTCTCTAGGACCTCAAATGGGGAAGAGTGATGGTCAGGCTCTTCAGCATCTAGATTCCCCTTCTCTGTGGCTTTAGCTGCAGACTTTTCTTTCTCTTCTTCTCCTTCTTCTTCAACTTCTTTCTCTTTCTCTCGCTGCTCGTCTTCTTCTCTGTTCTTGGCTCGCTCATCTTCTTCTCCGATGAGATCGAAATGGGTAGGCCCCTCCCTCATTCTCTATGGTCCCCTGTTCGCGATTCTTGAAGACTTCCTCGAAGAAGACATCCTTCCTTGTCGTTGAAAGATTCCTTTACTCGCTTTCCCAAGAAAAGATGACAACTTTCTCAAAGATGAACACGAAGTAGAGATAGGATTGGGAGAAGAATGCCTTTTAGGGTTTTGAAGATTAGGTGAAAAAAAAACTGTATATATTTAACTTAGTTTAAAAAGGAAAGATCAATCAACACAAGGAAAGTGAACAGACACCTCTTTTTAAAATCATTAACTGCCAAATAGAAGTTAATCCTTTTGAAAAGACAAGATTCCGTTTTTCATGGAAATTATAAATTAACTGAACGAAAAATCGTACATTTTCGAGTTTAAATATAATAGCAACTTACAGTCTATAGTCATGAATGTCTGAGTCGAGGGTTGGAGAGTCTCTAGACTTTAACTTCTTTAAGCTTCAAAATGTTGAGTCTGGAGCGAATAAAATCGAATTGATTTTTCTCCAAAGGCTTTGTGAATATATCTGCTAGCTGACTCTTTGAATCAACAAATTGAATCGAGATTTCTCCATTTTGAACATGATCTCTAATGAAATGATGTCGAATTTCTATATGCTTTGCTCTTGAATGAAGGATTGGATTTTTAGTGAGATTGATTACACTGGTATTGTCATATCTGATTTCTGTACATGAGTCTTCAATTTCAAAGTCTTGTAGCTGTTGTTTTATCCATAGAATTTGCGAACAGCAACTTCCAAGAGCTACATACTCTGCTTCTGTTATTGAGAGAGCCACAGTGCTTTGTTTCCTTGAAAACCAAGACATTGTCCTGCTTCCAAGCAACTGGCAAGTTCCTAAGGTACTCTTTCTATCGACTCTGCAACCGGCCAGATCTGCGTCTGAATATCCCAGAAAATTAAAGTCTCCCTTCTTAGGATACCAAAGATCGATGCTTGAAGATGAAGCAACGTATTTAATAATACGTTTTGCAGCACTGAGATGGGATTCTCTAGGATCTGATTGAAACCTAGCACAGATGCAAACGCTCAACAAAATGTCAGTCTAGAAGCAATAAGATAAAGAAGTGAACCAATGATGCTCCTGTACAGCTTTTGATCAACTTTCTTCCCTTCTTCATCTTTGTCTATCTTCAAAAAACTTGACATTGGTATATCAGTCTTTTTGCAATTTTCCAATCCAAACCTTTTGACAAGATCATTAGCATATTTTTCTTGATAAATAAAAGTTCATTCCTTCAATTGTTTTACTTGAAGACCAAGAAAGAATGTTAATTCTCCCATCATACTCATTTCAAACTCATCCTGCATAGACTTAAAAAACTTCTTGCACAGACTTTCATTAAAGGATCCAAAAATAATATCATCCACATATATTTGAACAAGTAAAAAGCTTTTGTTTTCCTTTTTGATAAATAAAGTAGTATCTACTTTATCTTTGACAAAACTATTATGTATTAAGAACTTACTTAGTCTGTCGTACCAAGCTCGAGGTGCTTGCTTTAAACCATACAAGACCTTTTTCAGTCTGAAGACTGAGTCTAGCTTCTTTGGGTCTTCAAACCCAGGTGGTTGTTCCACATAAACTTCCTCATGGATAAATCCATTTAGGAAGACACTTTTGACGTCCATTTGGAATAACTTGAAATTTTTATAACAAGCAAACGCAAGTAATAGTCGAATAGCTTTTAACCTTGCTACTGGAGTGTAAGTCTCATCATAGTCTATTCCTTCTTCTTGCGTATATCATTTGGCCACGAGTCTTGCTTTGTTTCGTACGACTTTTCCTTTTTCATTCATCTTGTTTCTGAACACCCATTTGGCTCTAATAACAGTTTTACCTTTTGGTTTAGATGTCAATTCCCAAACATCATTAATGTTGAACTATCTAAGCTCTTCTTGCATAGCTTCAATCCAGCTTTCATCAGATAAAACTTCTTCTATGCTCTTTGGTTCAATTTCAGAAATGAGAGCCACAGCACTAGACTCTTCACGTCTTTTGGATCTAGTGCGAATTCCTTCATTAATTTCACTGATAATGAGATCTTTGGGATGACTAGACTTATGCTTCCAGTTACTGGTTGATTTGTCTGGTTGATGATCTCTTTCTTTATTTTAATCTTCATGAACAGCTTGATGCTGGTTTTCCAGAGTTTGAGATGCTTCTTGAGTTGTAAGCTTTGGAGGGTCTTTTATTAATTCTTTCTTTTACTTTAAGAAAATCAATCAAGGGAATTGTTTCTGCTGTCATGCCTAAACCAGACTTATTGAAGTAAGGTCTTTGAACTGAAAGAAGTTTTTCAAGTTTTTCGGACCCTATCGAAAATTTCTTTGAAATATTTGATAAGTCAGTTTTTAAAAAAACATTTTCTTTCAAAAGATTATATTCTTTTTCTTTAAGAGTAGAAACATTCAAGTCTAAACTTTTAACTCTTTCTAACATTCAAGTCTAAACTTTTAACTCTTTCTTCTAAAATGTTTTCCTTTTGTTTTAGAACTGAGTTTTCCTTTTTAAGTTCGGAAATTCTTTTGAGAGAAGTCTTAAGATTAAAACACAGTTCATCAATGTATTTATAAACTTTGACAGGAATTTTAAAATCACTTACCTCAAATTCACTGTATGAGTCTGATCCAGAATCTGAGTCTGAGTCCGAATGTGCCATCAGACATAGGTTGGCATATTCATTATCACTTTCTTCACACTCTGTATCACTCCAAGTTTCGGCTTTGAGAGCTTTTCGAAATTTTTCAGCTTTTCCTCTTTTCTTCTTCAAAAGAGGACAATTGGGTCTAATGTGTCCCTTTTTTCTTACATTCGAAGCAAACTACATCTCTGTTTGGTTCCTCATCATCAACAGACTTGGTCTGCTATTTTTGGAAACTTTGTTTCTTTGAGTTGAACCTTCTTCCTTTTTTATTTAGTTTTCTGAATCTTCTTATCATGAGAGCAAGCTCCTCATCGTCCATATCATCTTCAGAATCTGTATTATCAGAATCATCATTTGATTTTAATGCAATGGATTTCTTACTTCTTGGATCTTCGTCTTCATTAATTCGTTCCACTTCATAAGACTGAAGAGTTCCAATCAACTCATCGACAGATAGTAGCATAATTCTTTGCGTCTCTCTTATTGAAGTCTTTATGTGATTCCAATCCTTGGAGGGTCCACGCAGTAGCTTGTTTACCTTCATGGGATCAGAAATTTTCTGTCCTTGATTTTCAAGACCATTGACAATATCTGTAAAACGGCTAAACATGTCAGTTTATAGATTCTCTTGGTTTCATTTTGAAGGCTTCATATTGACCGAGGAGAATGTTAATTCTAGTTTCCTTCACTCGATCTGTTCCTTCATAGGTGATATGTAATTTGTCCCAAACTTCTTTTGCTGTAACACAAGAAGATATTATGTTATATTCAGTTGGTGACAAAGCACAATATAAAGAATAAATTGCTTTTGTATCGAGTGCTCGTCTCTTGTTTATTTCTTCCTGAGTCATTCCGCTGGTCTCAACAATTTCTTTCCCTCTTTCAGAGACCGATGCAGCTGTAGGAGTAATTCCTTTTTCTACAACGTCTCATTCCAGAGGATCCTTTGATCGTAGGAAAGCTTTCATCTTGTTCTTCTAGATGTTGTAATCCTTTCCATCAAAATAGGGTGGTCTGGTATTGCTTTGCCCTTCCATCAGCCTTGGTGCTAGCATACTAGCCATGGATCTTTTACTCTGAAGTAAAACACTTTAAATAAAGTGAGTACACAGGCTCTGATACCAATTGATATAGCTAGTATAAGTACCTAGAGGGGGTGAATAGGTATATAAAAGATTTTTCTCGATAATTGCACAATACTAGATAGTTGATAAATTTGAGACAAACAATAATCAAAGTAAGACTGAGCGAAGGAAAGAGAAAATTAAACATGCGGTTTATAGTGGTTCGGCTTATTTCAAGCCTACGTCCACTTTTCTATACTGACAGCCTATTGGCTTGATTCCACTATGAACAAAGAGATGTTACAGCGTTGATCTTCCTTGATTTCTTGGTGTAGATGATCTACTACACTCATTCAAGGTCTCACTAAGTATAAACACTCTCTGTGTATACAATTTTGCTTAGAATATATCGACTAATAATCGAGGTGTTTTAGACTCTGGAATTTCTCTATCGATCATGCACTAAAGCAACTAAAACGTCTTCCTTTTATACTCCTTTATGCCATCATACCCGTTGGCACTTACCAAAGGAATTCCTCCAATCTACCCATTGGACGGAATCAATTAAGAAGATCATTCGAGCTATTAAAGGAATCTGACGATAGCCCATCAATCCTATTCGCCCATACAATCAGGATCTTGGGTTCCAAGAATAGAACATTCCAAGAATATTTCGTCGACCATCGAATCTTCAAACGATCTAGATTACGTATAAAAGAATCCGTTATTTTTATTCAGCCAAGAGATCTTCTTTAGAGGATAGAACTAAATCCTCAATCAAATACTTCGGCTCTGAATTGCCTTCGTCACTGGATTAGAAAAACTATCAATGAGAATAGTTTTGGGTCTTAAGTCTTGAGTGCTGAGTCTGGTGATCAGAAAGTCTTCAGACTCTAAATAGAAGGTCTGCAAATATCCAGACTGGACTGATAGAAACGTTTTGTCAGCTTCAAATATTCTGGAAAGATTTCTCCAATATCCATATCAGAGAAAATAATCAAAGGTGGGGCCCAAAGTCAAAGTTTTGACTTTGGGCACACACATGATATAAAAGGAATGTTTTTAGCAAAAAAGGAAAGTGAAGCCCTATGAAAGAAATAAAGGAGCCGCACGTCCACACACGTCTCGACGCCGCTCAAGCCTTAAAGAGGTAGAGAATGCGAAGCTATATGAAAGTGGAGAAGAGAGTTTTTGTTTTGGCATATGTAGAGTGTTTTACTTTGAGCTTGAATGTGAATGTGCAGTAATTTTTGTGCAATGAGTTTATGTTAAAGTGAGTTCTTTATTTATAAACACATTGTGTTTGTAATTAAATTTAGATATTGGAAACATTTGAGCGTGTGAGCAATTGTAAACTCTAATTCTTTGATTATAGTGGATTATTTGCTGCTGGCTCTTCCCGTGGATGTAGGTACCAATATTCAGATCAAATCACGTAAATTTCTAATGTATCTTTATTATTTCTCTTATTTCTTTGGAGTTTGCACGTTATGTAAATAGCAAAATCCTATCGTTTTTGCATATTATATTCCAACACTAACGATGCCTAAGGGATGAGTATTTCTTTTGCAAAGCTCTTAGGGATGAAATCGAGACCTTAAATCACCATGTTTATGTCTCAACGCCCTCCAAATGGTCAAGAATGTTGGGCAGATCATTTGGGTTGCACTTTGCCACTGGGGAGCTAAGTTTTGAGTTGGCTGAGTTGAGATTTGTCTTGAATTTATGCTATGATCTTCTTTGACGAGCCCCTCGATGGTTAACACTTTTATCCATTTTTTTTCATAGTACTGTGTAATCTTGAGTTTGGGGAATTGAGCTTCTTAGTTTTGTTTTAGATGCAATTGACGTGAGAGAATTGTGCAAGGTGTTGGGAAAATGTGGCTTTGAATTGGATAGAATAATGAAGTCAGATCTTTGGAGTAATCAAGTCGGACTTTGAAATGTGATATTACTTTCTTTAATGATTTATTTGCCCCACAATGTTACTAAAGGTCACCTGCAAATTTCCTCCAAGATACAATAAAATCTTAAAAATGAGAATACTAGATAATAATTTTAGTATTTCTCTATAATTTTTCTAAGAAACAATTGAAAATATGGCTATGATTTTTTTGAAAAAAGAAGGCTCGAAAATATAAAATGATCACATACATTGTTCTTCTGAAAACAGACATATATATATAAAATAGTTTTAAAAATGTAGGCAACTTGTCGTGAAATGTTGCAAAGCGAATAAATGTATCATTTCGAAAAATTACCTAGATGAACAAAGGCATCAATTCGAAAGAAGTTGAAAAAATGAACAAATGTAACCCTTCAGGAAATGTTGCAAATTGAACGAGTATTTTTTCAAAGGTTGTCTTGAATAGGCATAAATAAAAATTTGGAATATGAAAAAAAAAATGATAATATATATTTTTAAAATTCTGAAAATTCTCAATAAACAAAACAACATTTGAATTGATTAAAGTTAATAAGATAACCGTACAAAAGAAAAAAATAAAATAACAAAGGGGTTAGTGCTAATTAAACCGCGGGCGGCCAAGCGTGCAAAAGTGCGCCTAATAATTGCGCACCCCACATGCGGGTAAGATGTGGTCTAGCCTACACCCAATAATTTCTTTAGGTATATTAAATAAATCTCACACTTATTAATTGGTTTACTTCCTCCCACTTTTCCTATGTGAAACAAGAAACATACACTTTGTTTGTTTTACAAACAAACTTCCAACAATCCCCTACTTTGTTTGTAAAACAAAGATTTCAAAATTAAAAAAAAAATTAAAAACCCGTACAACCAAAATTTCAGTAAGATTAATATATCTACATAAAGGTCTTTTTAAAATTAAACATTTACTTATTGCAAGTATATCAAAGTTCTATCAAAATGACAAGTGGCTCAACTTTAAACTTATACTTTTATATAATAGAACCGGACATATGGCACATATACTAACCTCTTGCTTTAGTGATAAGTTATATATTACTCCTCACTATTATGACCTAAGCTTGATCCTATTTTATGAGTTCTCTAGAAAGCAACCATAACTTTCATAAGAAATGGCATAACTTCTAAGCTTATATAGGTGAAGTATCTACCATGTGTGTTTTTTTTTTTTTTTTTTTTTTTTTATGACCCAGGAACCCCCATAACCCGATAGCAGCGAAGCAAACCAAGGGTGATGCTAGTGGAGGACCCACTATCCTAACGTCACGCTTAAAGCCTCAAGCGACCAAGAAGGGATTTGACCTCCTCCTTTTCGTGAGAAGAAGAGAAAGCCCGAATCATCTCGGCCACCAAGATGGTGGTTACCATGTGTTTTTCTTACTATCAACACATTACAAGTTTATATTGTACTTCATTAATAATTCAATCCAACTTACAAAACGTAATAGACAATACTCACTTCTTATATCAGTGTTACGTCAATATCAAACAATCACATTTAATAATTTGTTTTTACCCATTAAATCTTGTAACTAGTAATGTTCTAGAAAAAAGGTTGAGTTACCATTATTGGTGATTTCAATTAAAATGTTTCAGCCTAATTTCTTGTGAGGTCGTTATTATCATGTGTTTTGGTAAAATCTTTGTCAAAGGATCGGTAAGATTATTACTTGACCTCACATAGATAATTGTTATGGTATCATCTTTAATCAATTGTCTCACATATTCATATCTTAGACTAATATATCTAGACTTACTATTTAGGTGTTATATAGGCTCTTGCCAAAATAACCTAACTATCACATTTTATAGAAATAGGAGGCATAGGATTATGCCATAATTTGATATTCAACAACAAATTCCTAATCCATTCAACCTTTTTCCCAGTTGTTGCTAAAGCAATAAATTCATATTCCATTGTTGAGTGAATTATACATGTATATTTCTTACTTGCCCAAGATATAACATCTCCAGCTAGTGTGAAAATCCATCTAGAAGTGGAACACTCATTTCCCACACTTGTAATCCAACTAGCATCAATGTATCCTTCTAATACAATTTTTTTTTTTTGGGAAATAGCCAATTTTTTGTGAAACGAACGGACCTTAAGACACCATAGTCTTTAGTGAATTTAGAGTATATACACTTATCAGCATTGCTGTGAATGAAACCATTTGATAATATGAACGAATTAAATTTTTTATGCCACTGCTTAGGAGCTTACTTAAACCTATAAATAGACTTAATCAATTTACATACATTCATTTCATTTTCAGGAAGAATGAAACTCTCCGATTGTTCCATATAAATCTTTCATTTAAATCTCGATTCAAAAAAGCAGTCTTGACATTCATTTGATAAATACAAAGATCATAAATGAAAGTTAGAGCAAAAAGAACTCAAATAGAAGTTATACGTGCAACATGAGCATGCGTATCAAAATAATCTATTTATTCTTTTTGTCTATATCTTTGGTCACAAGTCTAGTCTTAAGAGCTTGGATAGAATAGTCAGAATGATATTTTCTTCTAAAAACCCATTTGCACACAATATATTTTAATCATTTTGGTAAATCTACTAATATCCAAGTATTATTAGACATAATTGAGTCCATTTCATCATTTATAGTTTCTTTCAAAAAGGAAGCATCTCTAGAAGACATAACATCATCAAAGTTTCTAAATGATATTTATTTATCACGTTATTATCTCTATCTCTTTTAACAAGAAAAACATGAGTAATAAAATCAGGACCTAAGTCTTTTAATTTCCTAACTCTAGTACTTCTCATTGGTTCAAATATATTTTTAGAATCATTCGTTTTTTTTTCTCTTGAGAATCTATTTGAACTTCCATAGATTTTGGATTATTTTCAAAATAATTTTGGAACCCATGAAATATTTATTATCAAAAAATTTAATGTCTCTTGATTTTATAATAACATTGGAATTTAAATCAAGAAGTCCATAAGCTTTACTTGTTTCAGCATACCCAACAAAAGCACTTTTGATAACTCTAGGATCGAGCTTTGTTCTTTTAGAATCTAGTACTCGGTAGTATGCCAAACACCCTTCACACTTTAAGGCACGACAAATTTGGCTTTCTATGTTTCCATACTTCATAATGGGTTTTGTCATTTTTTTTAGAAGGTATTTTGTTATGAATATAACATGCATTAATTAATGATTCTTTCCAAAGATTAATTGGTAACTTTGAATTTGAAAGCATACAATTAACCGTTTATTCAAGAGATCGATTTTTCTTTCAGCCAAACCATTTTGTTGTGGAGTATATGGAGCCGAAACTTGATGAATAATACCATGTTCTTTACAAAATTGAAAGAATTCATTGAAGAGATATTTTCCACCTCTATCTAATCATAAAACTTTGATTCTATTTTCTAATTGATTTTCTACTTCAGCCTTATATTTCTTAAACATGGTAAATGATTCATCCTTCGATCTTATGAGATAAACATATCAAAGCTTAATGCAATCATCCACAAAAGTTATAAAATACCTTTTATCTCAAAGTGTTAGCATACCATTGAATTAACATATATCACTATGAATCAAATTCAATAAATTCATTTTTCTTTTAACACTAGGAAAATGTTTCTTAGTAAGTTTGGACTTAGCATATATTTCACATTTATCAAATTTACTATTGAAATTTATCAAGTCTAACTTCTTTATATTCTTCAAATAATGAATATTTATATGTGCCAACCTACTATGCCAAAAAAAGAAGACTTAACAGATAAGCAGAACTAGCAATATTATTATTAATACTCAATTGATACATGCCATCATTGGCATAACCTTTTCCTACAAACATCCCATTTTTTGACAGGATAACTTTGTTGGATTTAAATAAAACTTGAAACCTCCTCTTACAAAGTAAATCAATGGAAACTAAATTCTTCCTAATTTTGGGTATAAATAACACATTAAGAAGATTTATTTTTTTTTTTCCAGAAGTGAAATCTATCTTCACCATGCATTTTCTAGCAACCTTTATAAGAACATTATTCATTATTAGGACTTATTGAACATTTGAGTCAACAATTTCTTCAAATTGCTTGAACATGTACTTGTTCTTGCACATATGGACTGTTGCTTTAGAATCTAACCACCAATCGGATTGGACAGTGGTAGAATTGATTTCAGAAACCATAGTCATTACATTATTAATTTTATAAATTTTCATGTTTGAAAACATGGTTGAAATCATGGTTACATAATTTTCTTCAACCAAATTTGCATTTGCCTTCACCATCTAAATGTTCTTGTCCTTTGAAATCCTCTTGCGGTGAATGCAATCCTTGGCGTAATGTCCCTATTTGCTATAAACAAAACAACAACCATTTTTCTTCTTTTGTGTTCTCTTAAATTTATGGCCACTTTCTACTTTAAAGTTCTAGCTGATTTTCCGTTTTCCTTTCCACAACATTTACATTGGAATTGTACAAAATATAATTATCACATAAACGTGACTCTTCCTCAATGCAAAGATGTTTTTGTATTTGCTCCAAAGTAAAGTCTTCTAACTTGTGCATCAGCCTTTTTTCATAGTCTTTTCAACTTGGAGGCAATTTCGCAATAATTGCTCAAACTTGAAAAGCTTCTAGAAATATCAATCTTAAGGACACGAATTTAATTCACAAGCACTTGCAATTCATGAACTTGTTCCAATAAGGGTTTAGTATCAATAAACTTAAAATCAAAACACTTTGCAATTAGATATTAGTTGGTACCTTGCTCCTTCGCATTGTACTTAAATTCCAGTGCATTCCAAATTTCTTTAGCTGACTTCATTTCAGTGAATAAGTTGTACAGATGATCGGATAGTGTATTCAGAATGTGTCATCGACAAAGTAATTCATCCTCTGCACGTTTCTTCTTCTCTTTATTAACTATCTCAATGGCTTCCACACTTGGTTGTCCTCATTTGGTAGTAGGCTTTGGATCTTTTAAAGGCGCCAAATTATGATCCATTATGTAGGAAATCTTAAGAGTAGTGAGTAAGAACATTATATTGTCCCTCTAGCGAGCAAAGTTGTTCACATCGAACCAGTCCAGTTTGATCATGTCTTGATTCATGACTTTGATTGTCTTTGACTCCATTGTTGAACAAAATAAATTCTTTAAAATTGTTGGGAAAATGTGGCTTCGAATTGGATAGAATAATGAAGTATGATATTTAAAGTAATTAAGTCAGACTTTGAGACGTGATATTACTTTCTTTAAGAATTTATTTGCCCCACAACATTGCTAATAGTCATTGGCAAATTTCTTCAATGATACAACAAAATCTAAAAAATGAGAATACTAGATAGTAATTCTAGTATTTCTTTAGGATTTTTCTAAGAAACAATTGAAAAGATGGTTCTAGTTTTTTGAAAAAGAAGGCTCGAAAATATAAAATGATCACACACTATTATCATGAAAATATATCTTCTAAAAATAGACATGTATATATATAAACGGTCTTAAAAATGTAGGCAACTCTTCATGAAAGGTTGCAAAGTGAATAAATATATCCTTTGAAAATTTGCCTAGATGAACAAAGGTGTCAATTCGAAAGAAGTTGAAAAAATGAACAAATGCAACCCTTCAAGAAATGTTACAAACTGAATGAGTATTTTTTTTCAAAAGTTGTTTGAAAAGGCATAAATAAAAATTTGAATATTAAAAAAATTATAATGTATTTTTTTAAAATTTTCAAAAATTCTCAATAAACAAAACAACCTTTGAATTGATTAAAGTTAATAAGATAACCTTTGCTAAAAAAAATAATAAGATAACCATACAAAAGAAAAAAAAAATAATAAATGGGTTAGTGCTAATTACATTGCGAGCGTGCAAAGTGCACCTAATAATCGCGCACCCGCACGCAGATATGGTAGGGTATAGCCCATACCCAATCATTTCTTTATGTACACTAAAGAAACCCAATACTTATTAATTAACCCAATTTCTCCCACTTTTTCTATGTGGGACAAGAAAACATACATTTTGTTTGTTTTACAAATAAACTTTCAACAATCCCCCATTTTTTTTTTTTTTTTTTTGATGACCTAGGAAAACATGTAAATCGACAGCCGGCGGGCAAACCCTGGGGCCATGGAGGAACCCACTACTCCCGTGAAGTGGGTAAGTCCACCTGCGACATATTGGGGATTCGAACTTCTCCCCTTCATGAGGGGGAGAAAGCTCGAAGCCAGCAGCACCACTCAGTGCGGTGGTATCCCCCACTTTGTAAAACAAAGATTTTGAAATTAAAAAAAAAAAATTAAAAACCTGTACAATCAAAATTTCAGTAAGATTAATATACATATATAAATGTCTCTTTCGAATTAAACCTTTACTTGCAAATATATCAAAGCTCTATCAAAGTGACGAGTAGCTCGGCTTTAAATTTGTACTTTTATATAATAGAATCAGACATACCGTACATACACTAACCTCTTGTTTCAGTGAGAAGTTTTATATTACTCCATACTATTATGGCATTGTGCTTGATTCTGTTTCATGATATCTCTAGAAAGTAATCCTAACTTTCATAAGAAGTGACATCACTTCTAAATTCATATATGTGAAGTATCTATTATGTGTTTCTATTACTATCAACACATTACAAGTATGTTCTATATTTTATTAAGAATTCAATCCAACCTACAAAATGTAACAGATAATACTAACTTCTCATATCAGGGCTATGTCAGTATCAAACAATCACATTCAATAACTTGTTCTTACCCATTAAATCTTGTAACTAGTGATGTTCTAGAAAAAATGTCAAATTACCATTATTGGTGATTTCAATTAAAGGGTTTCAGCTCCATTTCTTGTGAGGTCATTATTACCATGTGTCTTGGTAAAGCTTTCATCAAAGAATTTGCAAGATTATTATTTAACCTCACATAAACAATTGTTAAGGTACCATATTTAATCAATTGTTTTACATATTCATGTCTTAGACTAATATATCTAAACTTACTACTATAGGTGCTATTATAGGCTATTGCCAAAGTAGCCTGATTATTATTGATTATTATAGTGGATAGAAATAGGAGGCATAGGATTAGGCCATAATTCGATATCCAACAACAAATTCCTAATCCATTCGGCCTCTTTCCCAATTATTCACTAAAGTAATAAATTCATATTTCATTGTTGAGTGAGTTATATATGTTCGTTTCTTACTTGTCCAAGATACAATACCTCTATCTAGTGTGAAAATCCATCTAGAAGTGGAACCCTCATCTCCCACATTTGTAATCCAACTAGTATCGGTGTATCTTTATAATACAACCGGATAATTATTATAGAATAATCCTAAATTTTTAGTTCTCTTAAGATAATCAAAAATTTTGGTAATAGCTCTCCAATGTTCTATACTTGGATTACTATTATACTTACTTAACTTACATACATGATAAGCAATATCAGGTCTAGTACAATGCATCGCATACATTAAAAATCCTATAGCACTCGTATATTCTAGTCACGCCAAAACCACGCACCAGCCCGTGGGTATGGTGTGGTCTAGCCCACACTTAATCATTTCTTTAGGTATACTAAAGAAACTCCACACTTATTAATTGATTCACTTCCTCTCACTTTTCCTTATGTGAGACAAGGAAGTATACATTTTGTTTTACAAACAAACTTCCAACATAAGGTATTTGAATGCTTGAAGTGCTTCGAAAGGCTAGCTTCTACTAACTCTAACTCTTCCCCCTTCTCAAGCCAACTATATAGCATGAATCTTGGGTAGACTAAGGAATTAGCGATCTAGCACCGAAATTATTTGGTCTGATTCCTAGTTCCAAAATTTTGGAATTGAAAATTACTAGGTCGGTTCCCAATTCTATAACTCAGAGAAGTATAGATTTAGGAATAAAAGGAGGATCCAAGGAAGAGAGGAACACCATGTAGGGAAACTAGAACATAAAAAAGAATCTATCGGCTCTGCCAGGGGAGCAGCTATCTGGTCTCCTTCTAAAGCGATTATCTGCTCTCTTTTTAGTGTCTCATTCCACCAGGGGTTGCCTATGCCTGCATTAATATGTGATGAGATCACCATCTCCTATTTTGTTGCCGATGACCAAGTTTCACTAGAAAAGAACTATTAAATCTGGACTCCTCATTCTAGATATCACACATTATTGAATCAAACTCATCAACTTCTGATCTTTTCATGTTTCCAATTAGGCTATTAAGTTCAGACTGGATTTTTCTTATAATAGGATGAAACTGATCACTAGAAGAATGCATTAATTGTATCCTGGGATTCAATCCAACTTAGTCTTGGATCTTATCCATCGTGAACCCTCTTATCTTTCGTCTTGTTTCTGCAACAACATCCCACTTCCCTGCAGCAGCGTAAAGATTAGAGAACAAGATGTGAGTTGCAGTGTTTTCCATATCCAAACTCAAAACATACTCAACAACACGAATTGCGTAAATTATGATAATTTACAAATGAACTAAGCAAGGTTCTCCACAATTTTAAATGGTCATCATAGAATGGCAATTTGTTAATCATTTCCTTTGCCTCTTCTAGTAATCCTACTTGGCTCGGCAAACTAACCATGCATGAGTAATGCTTAGGGCATGGCTTAATATTAAAGTTTCTCATACAATTCCACAAGATCTTCCCTTCATTGACCAAGCAACTATGGTTGCAAGTAGAGAGTGCTGATAAGAGGGTCACTTGATATGGAAGTAGACTAGCCATAAGAATCTCATCAAAAAGTTCCAATGCCTTCTCTACCAACCCATGGTAGCCAAATCCTCCAAGCATCCCGTTATAGCATTTCAAATTAGGTTCAGAAACATCAAAAAATATTAACTCAGCAGCTTGAAGGCTTCTAGTTTTAACATACATGTCGACTAGACTACCACAAACAACCATGTCAACATCATATCCCTTTTTACTGCCAAGGAGTGCATCATCTCTCATTGTTTGAGAACTCTAAGATCAGCACATGCGCTCAAAGCTCCACTTAAAGCAAAACTATTGGTCTTATGGCCTTCCTCGTACATTTCATAAAAATATTTCATTGCAGCCTTTGAATCTTCCAATTTAGAATGAGCTGTAATCATCTCTGTCCTGATAATTACATCCTTTTCTAGTAATGAGTGGAAAATATTATAAGCATACCCATTTTCTCCATTTGTAAAGTAAATGGAGATTAGCGTAGTTCCAACATAGATGCTACTTTCAAACCCTGCTTTGATGACTTGACCATGAAGAGCCTTCCCATAGTTATAAATTAAGAATGTTTTGTTGTAGAAACAACCGTTGCGATAGTGTATTCATTTGGTTTAGGAAATGGAAGTCTCATTAACTATCTAAAGATCTCTATGGCAACTTCTCCATGACCATTTTAAGTATACCTAGAAATCAATGAGTTCCAAGAAACAATGTCTAGATTCTGTACTCCATCAAAAATACTCCATGCGATACTTATGTCACTACAGTAAAGATACATGTCAAGCAAGGCATTCTCCATACGGAGATCAAAGGTGGTTCCAGAGATGATTGTTGGCCATGGATGATCTGTCCATAGGTATAGAGTTTTCGTAATGTGGATTACATTAATTGATATTGTAATTTATCGCTTTACGGTTATTATAAAACAGGGTTGGTCTAAAGTGAGATAGAATATTTCTTAATTATTTTAATATGGGGTTGGCTAGTGTGGGCCAAGTTGAGCCCGCCCCGTAATAAAGAGGCATGACTGGAAGCTCTATAAATAGTGCTTAAGTCTCTCCTATAACCCTAATTCTCACATGTATCCTTATATAATGAGCGTTAACCTAGCGTTAAAGGGTGAGGTGGTCGTTTCATTAAGCTAGTGATACGGAGGGCAATAGAGGAGAAGGATTTGCGCGTGGAATATTAGTTTTCCGCTTTCACTTAAAAAATGATGGATCCAAAAACAGGTACGTTAGTCTTTCTACTTAATCATTTATGTTCTTATTCTAGTTATAGAGATATTGGGATTGCGTAATTTGCATCCAACAGTTCCAACTTTACGGAAGCATTTAGGACAATTGAATATGTGAACTGAGTTGGAGTAACACTAGATGCAAGCATCTCACTAAATATGCGGAGAGCATCCTCGATTCCATTGTTCTTCAAACTCCCAAAAATCATCGAGTTCCACATGACGGGCATCTTTATCAACTATACATTGGAAGACATTCCCTGCAGATTCTAGTTCCCCGAAACTAGAGTACATGCCAAGAATAGATGTTTGAACACATACATTATCCACAAACCCACATTTCACAACACGACCATGAAGCAAAGAACTTGTGAACCAATCTTCGAGCAAAGAGCAAGCCTAGAACAAGCTGGTGAACATCAACTCATTAGGCCTTAGCCCTTCCTCCCCCAATTGGGCGGACAACCCCAAGGCCGAGGATGCCTAACCGAGCACCCAAGAATAAGCCGAAATGAGCACGTTGTAAGAAACTATGTTTCTCTGAGGCATTCTGTCGAACACTTGTTGCGCACTGTCCAATGACCTGCAGCGACCACACATGGATAGCAGATTGTTGTTCACGTACGAGGAGATGGCATGGGTTGTGAGGACGAGAGCGTGGAGTTGGCGGGCGATGTCAAAACGGTGGTTGTGGACACACATTTTTGGAGGAGCGATGCTAAGGGCGTAATAATAAAATGGCAGGGCTAGTAGCTTTGCGCCTAGGTATGGGTGGTGAAGATGAACTACCAACGGCCAAGCCGTGACTTTGAGAAATGACGACTGATAACGCTACCTGGTCTTCTCTTCAGGTAGCCTCAAAACCTTTTAAGTGCTTGTTTGCTAAGGTGCTACATGACAACATTTCTCTTCCTCAAAATTTTGTTCTTTTGTTCCTTGGAACAAAAAAAGAACAGAGATCCGTTTGGTAACGCTAAGTTGTTTTTCTATTTCCGGGAATAGAAAGTTAGTTTGAGAATATATTTGGAGCAGAAACAAGAAGAAAAAAAAAGTTGCTTTTGTTCCTAGGAACAATTTCTAGAAATAAGTTACTTTTCTTTTTAATTTTTCTTTTATTTTTGTCTCTTGCTATGGCCACCTTCAACCGCTTGGAGCCTCCGCCCACTGCTAGTTGTGGCCACTATCGGTCGCCAGCTGCCGCCGTTGGCAATCGGCAACAACGGTGGTTGGCGACCAGCGGTGATGACAAGTGGCGGGCGGCGGCGGGCGGTGGGCAGCAGTTGGCAATCAATGATCCGTGAACAAGAATACAAAATTAATAAATATAAAAAAGAAACTGTTGCATTACCAAACCCATTTCTATTCTTTCTCTATTCCAAGAGTATAAATTTTATATAGTTACCAAACAAGTTCTTTTACTCAGAAATTGTTCCTCGGAATAGAAATATAAAAATACAATTTTTGAAAAAAAAAAAACTATTCCCTAGCCAATAAGCATTATCATTCGCACCCTAATCATCCAAATAGTGACTGATTCTGATTTTTTGTTCTCGGGAGCAATTTGAGAACAAAATCGTGTTTGGTAAAATTTTTATTCCCGAGAACAAATTTCTATTATTTTGTTCCCGAATTAAATTTGGAACAAAATCAATACTAAATAAATAAAAAAAAAGTTGATTATTGTTTCGAGAATAAATCTAAGAGTCGAAACCAACTCTTCTTCTTCTTCTTTTTCATTGACCGCCATCTCGCAGTTGCCGTCTGCTATCGTCCGCCACCATTCACCGCCACTTTTGCCATTGTCCCGTTGGCAACTAGTTGGCGAGCTTGCTAGTGGTGGCGAGGTGGGCCTAGCCCCGCCACAAGAAGAAGAAGAAGAATAGGAAGAAAAAGGAAAAAAAGAAAATAAAAAAAGGAATAAAGAAAAAGGAAAAAAAGGAATAAAGAAAAGGAAAAAAAGGAATAAAGGAATAAAGAGAAGAAAAAAGTAAAAAAATTATTTAAAAATTAAAAGAAATTGATTTGGAACATAATCAATAAGCGTCTGCACCAAACGTAATTTTATTCAAAAATAAGAAATTTTGGATAATTACTAAATGGTTTAAAATGTTTAGAAATTGTTTTCGGGAATAAAATAAAAAATGATCATTTTTGATCAAAATCTGTTCCCGAAAACAAAATCGTTATTAAATGCACTCTAATAATTCTCAACTTACCGAGATGACCAAAATAATTTAAAGAGAGCTAACTAATCAAAATAACAAAAACAAAATAGTGGCGAAAGTTGTTATTTATTGAAAATGTAAAAATCACGATCGTCATCAAAATATATCTTGGTGAGAATGACCATTTATTTCAAGTTTATTTATTGCAAACTTCATTTTCCTATCTTCCACTCACTATTGTGCTTAAGTTGGTTTCCACTAAGGATTTTGTGTAATGGGTTTGAACCTTGTTTGATGATCTCTGTTAATTGACATTTTTTAATATAAATTATAACCATAAGCAGTTCACAGTTGTAACTAAAGAATTTTCCTAAGAAAAAATTGATTTAAAGTTATCATTATTATTTTTTTTTTTGTATAAAGAGTTATTTCTTATCGAACGTTGTAAATAAATTACTTCCCTTTGAGGACGTGCTTTGTCCCAACTTTGTATGAGGCATAAGGCACAAGATGGTGACAAGCCAAAACTTTGCATCACGGGTTGTTCTATGAATCAATTAAAAAGTAATATTATTTATTAAAAATGTATATCATCTGTATAGGTGATTTACATGAAATAAAAAAAAGAGGATAAAGAAGAAAAATATATATAATTAATATCACGAAAAGTTTAAAACTAATATAATTATAACAAATTTATTATGAAAAATTTGAAATTAATATATTTATGATAAATTTATTTTATATTAATTTTTATTAAATTTTATTATTAAATTGTTGAGTTGAATTATACGTGAGATTTTATTTTTCTTTCGTTTTGGTCGAATTTTACTTTTCATTTGTTAAAGATACAGCACTTTGTGATTTTTTTTATAATAATAGTTTAATTTAATAGAAATTAACGGATAGTTTTGGTGGTATTAATCCAAAATGAAAAGAGAAGAAGGGAAGCCGGCGGAGCGGCGTTTCAAGGTCTTCACCAAGTTAAACCTTCGCGAGAGACGTCGGAGGTTTAGCTATCCTCGCCATTCCCAGCTTCGGAGAGGGGCTTCATCCCTCGCCGCCGGTCGCCGCCGGTCGCCGCGGCCGGCGAAGAAATGTCCGGCGACGGTTCTCAGCTCTCCCGCGTTTCCAGTCTGATCGACCTCCATCTTCGACCCTGCGCTGTGAGTCTCCTCATTCGTTCACCGGAAAATCTTCTACTTCGAGCGTCGGCCCGGCGTCCTCTCATCGTCGATCGGTCGTCCTCTCATCCTCATTCGGTATTTGTGCGTGCAGGCAGTCGAGGTTGCTTCTGCAAGCAGAGAGGAGGAGAAGGATCTGCTGATCGCTCTCTCCAAGGTGCGTTTGTTTCGACTTCCCCGTTCGCGTCTCGTGCTGGCATGCCTTTCGATGTTAAACGGCCGGTTCGGTTTCGTCAGTGCTTGTGGAGATGTCGACGAGGTTGCGCGAGTGCTGATCGGATTGTCGGTTTTTAGGTTTCGCGAGAAATTCGGCTCTGGACCAGTGAAGAAACTGATGTTTCCTTTGATAGCGTCAGTCTCTTTCTCTCTCTTCCCCACTATGTGTGTCTGGATAGTTGATAGTTTGGGGACTGATTGCTGTCTTTGTCACTTAACAGGGTGCGGAGGCGAAATCGGTTACCGGGCGCGCGGATTCGGGTGAATTCGCTCTCGACTCCGAGGAACAGATCTTTTTGGGCAAGATTGTTGGTGATTTGGTGAGTTGTTCAGATGCTAATGAGCTAAGAAGTCTCCTTTTGGAATGAAGCTGATGGATTGTTCATTTGATTCCACTATCTCTGTCATAATTCATAAGTGTGATCTGAATTACATGATAATGGGGAATAATACAGCCTAATAAAACGTTTTTCTTGTATTTTCCCCCCACATTTTTATAGTTTAAATTTAAACCGGTTCCTGTTGTTGAAGGTTTTCATTAGAAATCAACAATTATTAGTACTGGCAAGGAACCAAAGTGCAACGTGCGCTCTCAGATGCCCTAAAGCACTGCCATTGCAGGATATCTTAAGGCTTATGTGTTGTTATTGCCATGCTGCCCTCTTTCGATTTCAGTCTCTTTCTACTGAAACTTGGCATACATTTTTACATGTCTGCTATACTTTGTTTGACTGGTTTCCTCTGCACTCTCATCGCAGATGCATTTTCTAATGGTTCATAGTCAACATGTTCAGCATTTGACAGGCAATGCTCTTTTGTTACCATCAAAGTTAGATCAGTTATGTGTGCCAGTTTTATTGTTCTAAAGCATTAGCTCTTCCTGATCTGCAGGGAAAAGGATGGGCCGCCTTTGTGCATTTGTTGTTTGTTTATGCTGAATTGTCAATAGGAAACATTCAGCCATGTTCTTCCGTTACCAGAACAAGGGTACATGAAAATTTTTATGGTAATTTAGAAAATTATGATCTCGCCATCAAATCAAAGTTGCAAAAGGCCAACTGGTCCACTGTGGCTGGAATTTTTCGGGTCTTGCGCTGCATTTGGAAATATTTGAAGCATGATTTTATGGATCAGCTAGTTGATTCATACTTAAATTCTCTGAATTCCTTTATTTCACATGTACATTGGAATATATTGGATGATGGTAATGTTGTTCCAAAATGTGTTCACATGGGTCCGCAAATGCCGAAGTTCATATTTCTTGGATATTTAACTCAGTTACTGAGTTCAGTGGTGGAGCAAGTCAATCATGAAATGGTTCAAGGTGGTTCTGTGAATGGGCATCAACTTCTTTTCTCCATTACCAAACTTGTTCCCAGTTTGTTCCTATGTTGTCTTGGCAAGGAAGAAGAACATCATGTTGCTCGCATCTCTTTATACTTCAGACATAAGCTGTTGGTATGATCCACCTAAGCTTCCTTTAAGGACGTGTCAATTCTACTTGTTATTTGGGAACTTTCTTTGTGCTCAGATATTAGTAATTGCAGATGCTGATGACTAGGCTCAGTGGCCAGGGCCTGGAGGGCTCTGTTCTCACCCTATGGTTGCAGCTTCTTCATAAATACTTTCAAGATCTTATGTCAGAACAAATAAGTATGCTTGAGCCTGTCGTAGATGATAGTTTAGAAGGTTCCCCCTTTTCAGCAAGCATGTTTGAGGAAAACATTCAAGGTACTAATCTATACCACTTAAAGCGGCAGGCTATTTTCCTTTTCATCAAGTGTTCGTTGAGATTGATTTTCAGTGAAGAGGTGGTTGACCAGCAATGCGAATGCCTATCTGCACGACCATGTTTAAGTTCACATCCAGAATATTGCAGTCAAAAGAAAGTTTTAGGAGAGCTTTATAAGTGGCTCAGTCAGAATCTTCAGAACGATACCCATAGTGACAGTGAAACATATATGGAGAAGTGCATGCATTTTGGCTCATCCTTCATTCAGCTATATGCTCAAGAGGTTTGCATTTCTTAATTCTTGCAATTGAAAGTTTTATGAGGATGGCATTTTTCTACCATTAAAAGTATTATGAGGGTTGCTTCTTCTGGAGATTTAGCAATTACACTTGTCATGCTTTCCCTTTTCCCTTTTTTCTCTTTCTGATCCGTACAGAACAAGATAATTATTACATTTGCTAGAAATGAAGGGTTGACAAGTTGTGAGTTTTGGGAAGGGTAGGGTATTTTCTGGCATTTCTACTCTTGAGGACCCAAGGTAGAATTCTTTTCTGCACTATAGAGCAGCTGTTTCCAAATGTGTCTTAATTTAAAAATTTGAGCAAGCTTGCTCTTTAGAGCAAGGCACATGTCTACTATACATGTACTGTTTAGGTGATAGGAGCATTTGGGGAAGGGTAGGGTGTTTTCTGGCATTTCTACTCTAAGACCAAAGGTAGAATTTTTTCGCCTGTACTGTAGAGTTGCTGTTTCCCAGTGTGGTCTAAATGTTAAAATATGATCAAGCTTACTCTTTGGAGCAAGGCTCACATCTGCTATGCGTGTACTGGCATCTGGGTGAGAGGAGCTGTACAAATATGAGCAAAGATTCTTTGGAGAGATGATCTTGAAAAGACAGTAATCTGTTGCGGTATATTGCCTAACTACACAGCTTCAGAGGCTTTAATCTTCATTATAATTTTCACTGATAAATTGAGAGGACTCAAAGGGACTCCATTTACATGGAGAAGAAATGCACAATTCTCTTACAAAAGCCAGAAATGAAAGCGGATAAAAAGGGTGGTGTAAGGAGGTGTCCATATGGAAGATATTGTCCACGTCTTTGCTGATCTGATTATTTGCTCTGTGGTTTCTACAAGCTTGTCGTATATGGTGCTTCAAAATGTTTTTCATCCTCTACAATCGTCCCAATGTGATGCTAATTTGTTTGTTACCAGTTGGCAGTTTAGAGTTATACATTTGAAGTTAGAATGTTGAATACTTGCAAAAAGAGGGTCAACTCATGTGTGGGGTAATAAAGTAATTTAATCATGAAAAAGCTGTATGTATTTCTTTAAATTAAAGTACCATCTGTGGAGGCCTTAATTATTTTATTCTATACTGCTGATCTTTTATTCCTTAGGCTTATATAATACTCTAATTACATGGCATTGTTATAATTCTGTAATCAGTGAGATTGGACTAAGGCCTAGTTTTTTAGCTATCAATGTTCTGTGGAAATGATTTGAGTGAGGACACTGACTTCTTTTCTCTATTTAACATTAGGATGACCTGTTATTTAAAGTGCTCTTGGAAGTGCTTAGCATTCCGATTCCTGGATCTGAAAAGTGAGCTGAAGTATTCTCAAATTTTCTACTTCTAAATTCTTATTAGATCAGTGAATTATGTGATTCTTTTTATAACTTCTTATGCTGCTTGCAGGTTTGATGAAGTAACAGAGAGAATCCCAGACTCACGGGAAAATACCCTGATTCACCTTTCAAACCTTTTTAATCCTTTTAACTTATTCCATTCATTTCTTGCAGAGGTATGTTTCATAGATTCTCCTCGACCGAAACCCTATTTAGGTTTTTTGTTTTGTATCATTGTAGGTCCTAAGACCTTTTGACTTTTGGATCTGCAGATCAAATATGATCATCAGGTGCTTCTTGATTACCTCATATCTAAGGACACAGGAATCAGTTGTTCAGAATATCTTCTACGGTATGCACTTTCTTGGAAATAGTTTTCAGCTTTCCATTTCTCTTGTGTTGCTGAAATGGGAAATCCAGGTTTGTTTGAACTGCGGATATCCATTTTCTCCTTTGGCATTTTTTGACTATGTTCTCTTTGTATCTCCTTTTTCTTTGAAGGTGCCTGTGACTGATCTCTGAATCATGGGAAGCATTTTTACAATTTTCATATGTGCGGAGTCCAAAGGAATGGGCATCAACTAAGGAAAGAAAAATCTCCGAGCTAAAGGTAAATTTTTGTCTGGAGCCGTATAGCACTGGAAACTTCAGACATGGGCATAAACTCCAAGGAGCTGGAGGAAAGCCATTTGACAAAGCTAAACTATGTTTGCTGTCCTTAAAATATTCAGTGGAAAATCTCCATCAGAAAAATTTGTTTCCTTATAATCCTAAAGTTCTTCTGAGACGGTATGCTTTCTTCCTGACTGTTTTGATCATAATTATAAATGAAAATTTCTTCATGTAAACATATGTCAGTAGTGTCTAAATTTTCGGCTGAGATAGATGCTAGAGACATCTGAACTGCATATATTTATGTGGCAGTCTAACAGAATTCCAGGAGCTATGTTTTAACAAGGGATGTATGGGAAGGGTGGGTGAGGGGAAGTTGACATGAGAGATTGAAGGCATCATCTTTTTGAGAGTTACTTTGGAGGATGGCAAGAATGAGATGCATTTCTTGATAGATTCACCCACTCCAGCACTTGCAATGGAAGGACATTATACCAATACAACACCTTTTATGTAGGTGGCTGATAAAGGAAGATCGTGATTTTTCCCTTTTGTTGAGTACCGTGCTTCTGAAGATCTTTCAGGTCAGTGACATTGGGTGTCTCAAATTGTTGCAGGGAACTCACCACTTCATCATTTCCAATATACACTGAGGTAATTTAAAAATTCTGCTATGTCTATTCACTCAAAGGTTCGTTTGCAGGGGATGTAACAAATGGGCCTGTTTAAACCCTTGAAGCTACATCCCTAGCCCATTTAATTGTTGTCGTAGCTGGTCTAAGAAGAAGAAAATGAAAAGGAAGAAAGAGAGGGGAAGAATTTGAAGCTTTGTTGTAGTTAATCAAAGAGTTGTTCTGTTAATGCTGGATTGTCCGAGTTAGTTGCGATTCTGAGTCACTGGGTCGAATCAGGAGGTTTTTGAGTTGTGAAATCATGTTGTAAAGAAACTTTAGGGTGTTGTAGATCTCTAGATTTTACAGAAGTCTATTTATGAAGTTTGTTACGCACCATTGAAAACAGTCTTTGGCGCTAGTTTTTACTCCTCTGTCCATCTTTGAGTCAAAGGTGAGGTCTCCTTTTCATTACACCTCGTTAGCTTTCCAATGACTCTGCGTCCCTTGAAACGGACACTATATTTTGAACTAGCCACTTCAGACTCGGCATGCAAGCTGTCACTCAGCAGACTTGCTCCGTTTTGAGCGAGTTTTGGACGGCACATCAAAATTTTGTTGTTACCATTTAAGCTTAAATTAATCAAGTCTTACTTAAGGTAGTTATCTACTTGATTTTGATATTAGTTTCTCACTTAATTGATATTGAGAGTGCTAGTATGAACAAAATAAATGAGTTAGGGAAGAAAATAAGAACACAAGATTTATAGTGGTTCGGCTTAATCCAAGCTTACATCCACTCTCCCACGCTAACAGCCTTCTTGGCTGGATTCCACTATGCAATCAACAAGAGATTACAACTTCGAGTGCAAATACGTAGTAGTAGATCACACTATCTCACTAAGTCACTCTTTTGGTATTTCTCTCACGATTACAAACGTTTAAGCTCTCCAAAGACAAGTATATGATCGAAGGTCGCTTAGACTTTGGAATTATAAATTCTACGCTCCGTCTCTTCCTTGCTCATCGGTCCATAATCTCCTTAAATACTCCTCAACTTCCAAACTACCTGTTGGACAGCATCCCGAAGAATCGTCTTCCAATATACCCATTGGACAGCTCTATATCTAGAAGATTTGGTAGCCGTTGAGTGACAAAGGTAAAATCCCAAAATGATTTCGATCGCCCATACAAACGAAATTTTGGTTTCCATAAGTAAAGCTTCTTCGTGTAGAAAGTTCTTGTCTTCAAGATCCAATCGTCAATCAATTAGATTGAATCAATCAAATCAATTTTGATGTGGAATCCAAACCAGATCACTAGCCGTTGTATGATTGGGCTTGAGTTACGATTCATCAATCTGGATGTAAAGTCTGAGTTTGTAGACTTTACTGATATGAAAGTCTGTAGACTTTACAATCTAATCGGCAGGTCTTGACAGACTTTGATCTGATACGTAGCGGGAATCTTCATAATATACTGACGGACATATGTTACGTTGGTCTTACTGGCCGTCTTCTAACTTTGATAAAATCCTTTACATGTTCTATCATCTGCATGGTCTATTACTCAACCATCAAACATGTTAGTAGCATTTGATTTATTTTGTCATCTTCAAAACATCATAAATGATTTCCCTAACAATCTCCCCCTTTTTTATGATGACAAAACAATCTCTGAATATGCAGATTTGTAAACATACTTTTAAATAAAAGGATATCAGAAGATAACAAATAGATTGAGCATAAGAATATATAGAAAAATAACCGTAGCTCAATATTATGCAATAAATAATATCAACCAATCAGCACATATGCATATTCATATCTTCTCCCCCTTTTTGTTATAATCAAAAAGTGATAACAATAGATTCACGTAAAGAATGATAATCAATATCTTGCATGAATCACAATTTCAAAAAATCAGCTTTTTTTATCGACTATTAAAGATATGCAATATAGCTTACTTCGATTATATCAACAAATATCCAATAAAAATCACGGATGCATCATAAAATTTACGTACCATTTTTTGTCATAATAAAATGATAATATAAATAAGAGATTTGTTAATGGCAAAATGTAATAAAAGATGCACTAACCGGATTTTGTAGATCTCAACAATTCTGACACATTTACCTTCCTTCCTTTCATAACAAGATCACGATCAATCAAAAAAGATTTTTCCATAATTGATCAAAGCTCCCCCTCAATTTATTGCCTTTTTGAGATGATCACGATTCTTTCATTTTTCTTGGATTTGATTTCTCCCCCTATCATCATGACAATATTTGCGAATAGAAACAATTGTTGCAATTGTTGCAGGAGATATTTTCTTATTGCACCAAAATCTGCGTAGATTTGTAATCATTCTTGCCTTATTGAATTTCCTGCAATCAACTCATTTCCCTTTTTGGTATCCATCAATTTGGATCCTTCCTTGACGTTAGAGTAAAATATATAATCTCTATAAACAAATATTCTTTCTTAATTC
Source organism: Eucalyptus leucophloia subsp. euroa (assembly GCA_017140325.1). Classification (NCBI taxonomy): domain Eukaryota; kingdom Viridiplantae; phylum Streptophyta; class Magnoliopsida; order Myrtales; family Myrtaceae; genus Eucalyptus; species Eucalyptus leucophloia. The sequence goes on along the minus strand of CM029476.1, from coordinate 17,424,232 downwards.
ATAATAACAAAGTATTCAAAGAAAGAATATTATGCACAATGATACTTTGAAAAATAAATTCTCACTTAGTCATAGTACAATAAAATCACAGAGAATAAAATCCTTGAATATCTCAGAAAAAAATATCTTGCAAAATTAGTATAACGTAGAATCGGATTTTTACTTTGCAAAATATGACAATTTGAGAGCATAAAGTTAAACCAAATAATCTGAATTATCTCAAATAATTACACGTACTAAATCAAATCTCAACTCACAAATCACAAAAACAAATCATACGATTCTTTCTTTCATAAAGCAAAATATGATAATTATAAAATCTCAATCAACCAAGGATATATCGAATATCAAGTATAATGAGAAATTGAGAATAAAAATTCCTTACCAAATCCTCTTTCTTCTTTCTTCTTTATATCCTGCAAAAATAACTTATCTTTTCTTTGGTACCCATTTTTTCTTGGGTCCATGAGAGTTAGCAGAATATGTTGCTTTTATCCAATTTTTCTTAATAGGTCTCCAGACTTGAGAAAGATCTTGTTGCCTAAGTTGAGAATTCTCCTTTTTAAGTTCGAAAATCCTTTTAAGAGAAGATTTGAGATTTGAACAAAGCTCATTTATATACTTTGAAACTTTGAGAGGAATTTTTGAATTGCTTACCTCAATTTCCTCATCGGATTCTGAGTCTGTGCCCGAGTCAGACTTTGATTCTGAGTCTGTGTCTGAATCAAACTTTGATTCTGAGTCTGTGTTTGAATCAGACTTTGATTCTGAATGTGCCATCAAGCATATATTTTCTTGATCATTATCTTCTTTAATGATTCTTTTATGGCCATTATGCTTGTATTGACTTCTTCCATCGAAGTTCCGTCCTTTTCTACTCAGCTTTCTGAATTTCTTGACCATAAAGGCAAGTTCTTCGTCGTCCATGTCATTTTCTGAATCTGGTTCATCAAAAACAGCATTAGATATTAAAGCGATGGACTTCTTACCTTCGGGATCTTCGTCATTAAGTTGTTCCACTTCATAGGATTGAAGAGTGCCGATCAATTCATCAACGGAGAGTGGCATAATCCTCTCGAGTCTCCCGGATTGAGGTCTTGACATGATTCCAATCTTTTGAGAGACCTCGCAAGAGTTTGTTGACCTTCATCGGGGTAGAAATTTGCTGACCTTGATATGCTAAACCATTTACAATTTCTGTAAAATGGCTAAACATATCTCCAATCGACTCTCCTTACTTCATCTTGAAAAATTCATATTTGCCGAGCAGGAAATTTACTTTTGTCTCTTTTACACGATTAGTCCCTTCATATGTAACATGAAGTCTATCCCAAACTTCTTTTGCTGTTTCACATGAAGAGATTTTATTATATTCAATAGGAGACAAAGCGCAATATAATGAATAAATTGCTTTCGCATCAAGCGCTTCTCTTTTGGACATCTCCATCCGAGACATAGGAGCGGGGGGTTTGCTTTCTTTGTCTTTACCATTCTTATTTGATGTAGATGCAGCGATGGGGTTGATTCCTCTTTCCACAACATCCCATTCCATAGGATCCTTTGATTGTAGAAAAGCTTTCATCTTGTTCTTCCAGATGTTGTAATCCTTTTCATCAAAGTAGGGTAGTCTGGTATTGCTTTGCCCTTCCACCAGCCCTGGTGCTAGCATACTAGCCATGGATCTTTTACTCTAAAGTAAAACACTTCAAATAAAGTAAGAACATGAGCTCTTATACCAATTGATATAGCTAGTACAAGTACCTAGAGGGGGTGAATAGGTATATAAAAGATTTTTTTTGATAATTTCTTTATAATTGCGCAATACTTAGACAGTTGAAGAATTTGCGATAAGTAATAATCAACGTAAGACTAAGTAAAGGAAAGAGAGAATTAGACACGCGGATTATAGTGGTTCGGCTTGATTCAAGCCTATGTCCACTCTCCCACGCTAACAGCCTTCTTGGCTGGATTCCACTATGCAATCAACAAGAGATTACAACTTCGAGTGCAAATACTTAGTAATAGATCACACTATCTCACTAAGTCACTCTTTTGGTATTTCTCTCATGATTACAAACGTTTAAGCTCTCCAAAGACAAGTATATGATCGAATGTCGCTTAGACTTTGGAATTATAAATTCTACGCTCCATCTCTTCCTTGCTCATCGGTCCATAATCTTCTTAAATACTCCTCCACTTCCAAACTACCCGTTGGACAGCATCCCGAAGAATCGTCTTCCAATATACTCATTGGACAGCTCTGTATCTAGAAGATTTGGTAGCCGTTGAGTGACAAAGGTAAAATCCCAAAATGATTCCGATCGCCCATACAAACGAAATCTTGGTTTCCATAAGTAAAGCTTCTTCGTGTAGAAAGTTCTTGTCTTCAAGATCCAATCGTCAATCAATTAGATTGAATCAATCAAATCAATCTTGATGTGGAATCCAAACCAGATCACTAGCCGTTGTATGATTGGGCTTGAGTTACGATTCATCGAATCTGGATGTAAAGTCTGAATCTGTAGACTTTACAATATGAGTTTGTAGACTTTACAATCTGGGTCTGGCAGTTTTCAGACTTTGATACAGAAGTCTGGAAATCTTCATAATATACTCTAGACATATGTTACGTTCAGTCTTCTGGCCGTCTTCTAACTTTGATAAAATCCTTTACATATTCTATCATCTGCATGGTCTATTACTCAACCATCAAACATGTTAGTAGCTTTTGATTTATTTTGTCATCTTCAAAACATCATAAAGGATTTCCCTAACAGATATGATTTAGAGTTTTCTACTCGAGGTAGCTTCGGGGATTGTTAGGTAAGTGGTGCTTATCTCTTTATGATTTGGAAACTCATTTCTTAAATTATAGGAAATCTATATATGTTATAAGCTATAAAAGAGGCATCATGGAATGATGTTTATTAAAAAGGAAGAGTGATGTTCAGTGTATATATGTAGCATAAAGCTGAATTGGACATTCAGAACCCCTTTGGTGATGTGAAATGACATAGCAAAGCATTTCTTGAAGTAGTTTGTATGAAGCAAATGATTTGAGAGTCTAGGCTGAAAATACATGTTCTAAATGGTTTGAGAATATAAAAAGTAATCTGCTTGGTGGAATGAATAGTGAACAGTTAATATGTATTATTTCGTGAACCTGATCTATGAAATTGAATTGGTTATGATTGGAGAATGAGTTAGATGGTTTTATGCCTAATGGTGCTATTATCTAAACCATTGGGGGGTTGTGAGTATGCATACTATTCTTAAGACGTCCTGTTTGGGCTAAGCCACTAGTTGATATAGGTGGACACCTATGCTGAGGCTTTTTGACAAGGCTTTAAGTGAGGTCATAGTTTGATATTGAGCATCAAATTGATCAATGAACCGGATCATTGATGTTTGCTTTGATGTTTGTTGATTGAATATGCTATGTGTAACTCCTGTTTGATCTTGTACATAAATTATTACTAGATTTGGATAAATATATTTCAGGTACTATTAGTAAATGTGCGTATTTTGTGCTTTATTTGCTCGGAAGAGACTACTTACTAGGTGTTGGTTTGTTTCAATTCTTATTCAGGTTCTACAATTATGGACGATTGGGATGAGAGCAGTTTTAGCGGGAGACGTTTTGGTAGTTTTTGATACTTTTTGAGATAGTTGTACATATGTTTGTACAATTACTTAGGTCGAGTTTAATTTGATTAGTCACTGGAATTTGTGTAGTTTGATATTCAAGTTTTCTTTTTGAGTTAATAAAATGTATATGTTCTTTTTGGTGGACTTTAGATTCCTGATCTTTTGTAATTAGCTTGTCGTATATACATTTTGAAAATGGGTTTATGTTGGTTATGGGCGAGGTTTTGTCCATTGGGTAGGCGAACGGCTGTGTCATTCCTCAAACCTATTGTGGAGTTGGACCATGTAGTATGTGAATTATGTGAATTACACGACAAGACGACTAGTAACATACTAAATATTACAAATTTGAAGTACCATTCACTATCATAAATTGCAGTTGGCTAATTAGTTAATTCATTGATAAATTATTATAATTGTAATAATCATTTAATCAGGATTGTTGCCTTATAAGAGAGTGAAGGTATCTTGGATTCTTTTATTCCTATTCTACTGGTGTTACGGTGTCTGTTCAAGTATACTAGTCACCATAAGACTACTGATCAAATAGCCTAGCATATTATGGTATGTAGTTAAACTTGCACTTAATATTTTGTTTGTCAGAGCTAGTGATCACTAAACACCAGCCTTTGGATATGGTGGAGTTTGTAGTATCACGCGTATGAATATTTTCATTTGAAATTAAGATGGCAAGGGTTTTTCAAGTGTAGGGTTTGATTCTCACGCTCTATAAAGCGGTTGGATAAAAGTCTAAAAGTGAGTTGAGAGTTGGAGTTTGATAAATCAATGAACAAAAAATCTAGTATGGATAAGGCTTCATTTGGACCTATCAATGCTTCTCTTGCCCATTTCAATTATATGCTCTATGCAGGGCATTATCACGCACCTTCCCATTTAGAGGACGGTATATAAAGCTTTACATAGACCATATAGGGAGATAGGCAGGAGGACCTTCTAATGGTTAGAGAATTGTGTCTTACCCATCCCTAATCATTTACTTCATGGGTTTTTTTGCGAGTGTCACGTTTGTGTTTATAAATCATGTCAAATTGGGGCTAGCATAAAACATTGTGATAGTTTTGATTCCGTATGTCAAATAATTAGGTTTTGACAAAAACAGGTTATTTTGTTTCATTTTGTGTTAACAAATGTGGCTAAGCGTGTTTCATGATATTCACATTTATTTCTCTATAACTCGTGCTTAGCCTCGTGTCGTTTGCACTACAAACGTGCAAAATAGATATTGTCAAATTTTGTAAGCGCTAGCTTTTTGTCTAATGCCTTACGGCACGTAATTGGAAGTTTTCCAATAAGAATGGCCCGACAAGGCACCACCTTCAGACCATTCCATTGTGGGGAAAAGGATGCAACCACTAGTTAACCAGGGAGATATGCATTGATCCTTAAGGGCGGTCCTACCATGGGTTGTCAAGCCGTCTAATGCAGTTGTCCCTTAAAGGCCACAGCCTATCTTATCATCACTTGATAACCCAATAGTAGAGTTACCTTTACAAAGTAACCACCACGCACTAATAAGGGGTTTCGACAACCTCGGCCTGGGTGATAACGTTCCTGGTTTTTTATTATTATTTTTTATTCTTTTGTTTTCTAAAATATAGAAAGAATAAAAAATCTATTTAATAACATTAGTTAATTTTCTATTTTTCAGAATAGAAAAGTGCATATGGAATATATTTGAAACAAAAATAAGAAGTAAAAAAGAAAAAAAAAGTAACTTTTTGTTATCAGACACAAGTTTTAGAAATAAGTCTTTTTCTTTTTTTTCTTTTCTTTTTCTTCCTCTTTTAATTGGTTGGTGGAGACTCATTGCTCGCCGTCACCGGTCATTGCCGATCGTTGCTAGCCACCTCCGCTGGTTGTCAGTTGTCGCTCATCGGCCATCGGTCACTGTCGATCATCGCCCACCCGCTAGTTGTCGTCGCTAGCTAGAGGAGGAGAAAGGAGAGTGGAAAAAAAGAAACAACTAAAAGAAAAATCTAAAAAGTATTAAAATATTAAAAGAAATTCTATGGTACAAAAAAATTTGTTGGTTGTTTCAAATTTATTTCTATTCTTTTTCCATTCTGAAAATTAAAAAAAAAAATTGTATATTTACTTAGCGCGTTATTTTACTCAGAAATTGTTTTAAGGAATAAAAATAGAAAAAAACTAATTATGAGAAGAAATTATTTCTTGTAACAAAAATATTATCAGATGCACCCTTATTTTCTCAAATTGCTGCACAAGCTTAACTCTCTGTCTTTGAACTAAGGCATTGGAAGATCAATCGGAGTGCAAAATCCAAATTCCTTAACTCCAGCGAAGTTTGCGGTCCCCATTTTGAGCTTCAATACTTGCCATGATGCCCAATGGGTTAATTACTTTTCAAAACAACTGTGGTTTTGTTCTCGTGTCTACCCTTCCAATATGGAAAGTGTAGATGAAGGGTTTCGAATTCCAACTTTCTCAGGGGATTAGGGTGGAGACGATTTAGTTTTAAGTATAGGTTTCAACTCCCACACTTTGCAATGAGGTAAGATAGGTCATGCATGCGAAGCTTAACCCGACATCCATGAATTAGAGAGTTACTCAAATAAGAAGTAACCAATAGAATCATCTTGACAAGTGATCTTCATATCACAAAACATAATCATATACTAGACATAAAGTCTAGAAGAATTACCCCAGATTTCTCTAAAGCTATTAATTAAAGGCCAAGTAGCATATTCAACCAACATTTACTTGCATAAAGCTTGCAGAGGCGTCACCGTTTTAGGACTAATAATGCAAATCATCAAATAAGGAAAAGAAACAGCACTTCAGGCATATTTGGCCGCCACTTCGAGGAGGCAATCGCACAGCTTCTGGGGCTCGGAGAACATGGGCATGTGATCTGCACCGTCGATCTCCATCACGTGCTGGGCCCCGCCGTTCTTCATCATCCGCCGTTGGAACTCCTCCGGGATTATGAGGTCCTGCTTGCACAAGACGTACACCCGCACGATCGAGCCGTACCCTTCGCCTGTGAACTTGTCCGCCGTAGCCAGGTCTTCTATGAAGAGCGACCCCGGCCTCATCATGATCTTAGCAAGCTCTAGATCCTACTCATGATAACAATCACATTTTGAAAACTTAAAATGAATCAATACATTTAAAAGATCAATGACACTACATCAACATGCTACATAACTATCAATTATGCACGTTTGTTAAGATGGATATTTGTATTTACTTTTATTCTATACATCAGTTAAGTGGAGAGGACATATGATTAGAATTTAGTAAATAGCACATACACAATTTATATCCTTAACAAGTAAATTTATCATTAGAGACAGTTTCTACATTTGTCATGGATGCTCTATTAACCATCAAGCAGCCCAACTATTTGAAAGAGTAATTTCATTTCATGTAGAAAATAAAGTTGCTAAATTTGAGAAGGAAACAATAATTAGTAGATTTTGCTTTTTTTGAGAAGGCCACATGAATTAAAAAAGAATTGGAAAATACTCCAAGTAGCCACATCAGACAAATATTCATCACCCAATTATTATAGCAAACATAGGATTCCAGAAGAAAAAGTACGAATCGCATGAAATGATTATTCTTAAATTAGGAAAAAGGTAAGTAAGCAGTAAGCACACCTCCTTGGGAGATAACTGGTAGACCCGAGCCGCCAGGAATTCGGGCCCGAATAAGAAGGAAGTCAACAGCTTTTCTGGCTTTCCAAAGGTTTTGAATTGAGTGTCCAGCCACTCTTGCTCCGGAATGCTCGAACGGAACTGAAAATTGTGACAGCGAACAAAAACAATTCCAAATTTGCTTTCTCAAAACTCACAAATCCATTAAATTATCTAGAGATGATACAAGATATTCTCTTTAAATTTCTTATCATTAGGTCCTAAGTTAAATGTTAGAGTAATTTTTAATTTAGTTTGGTCGTTGTACATATATATGGAATTTGCAAAAGAAAAACAAAAATTATAAAGAAAAAGATGCTGCGGTTGTCTAGAAATTAAGAGCCTTCTTTCCTCTATGTAATAGAATAGAGAAGAAAATATTTCCTCATGCTTTTGGTTTTTGAAATGCATACTAATAACATGGGCAATTACTGACAATAATAGTTTTTCTGACAATTAATTCCAATTTTAAAAAGTTCCATTGAATATTGTAAGTGCGAATATATGGAAGCTTGTTATGGCGAAAAAAAGCTTTAATTAAAATGAACAAGAAACTTGATTAAGTCACCTGTTTTAACACAAGAGACGGCTGGTGCGTGGTGTCCGGCATTAGTGCTGTCAGGAAAACAGCGGCTGAGATCTTCTAGGGGAACTTGTCGGCGATGAGAGCCAAGCTCATGCCGCCCAAGCTGTGTCCCACAAGGATCACCTTCTCGGATGGCTCAAGCGAGGCCATGAACTCCAAGAGCGGCTCGTTGTACTCACGGAATGAGTGGACATCGTAGATGGACTTTGTGCTGGTGCCTGCACCGGCGAGGTTCAGTGGTGTGACGCGGTGGCCAGCTGACTCTAGCCGGTGCTTGACATGGAACCAGCACCATGCGCCGTGGCATACGCCGTGCACGAGAACGAAGTGGCATTGCTGCTTCATGCTTTTAGGATCCACGGAACATTTTTGGTGTTTGAAGTTGATTAGTTCGATCTGATGAGGTGACCCTGCAAATATGTATAGTCTGATTGGAAATTTAGATTTACATGGAGGAGGAAAAGTATTTGACGTTGACATTATCCGTGCAATTATTTTGACAAAAACATCATGTCAGGATCAATGAATCCTTTCTTGTTTTTTGTTAAAAATAATTGAAAAATATCTAATAGATTCTTTGGATCTTTTTTATTTTCCACAATTGAAATTATATACATCTCCTCTAATTGTATGCATAAGTGTCCAATTATCTCAAACACTCATCATGCTTTTATTTGAATTTTGTTCTATCTTGATCTTAATCGTGTATTTAAAACATTGTGGGTCAAGGCGTCCAGGGTTAGGACCTGAATTGGTCCTCCTATGAGCAACTCAGTAAGTTGAGGGAGAAGGAAAATGCGTAGCATATAATTCGGGATAAATCCTTTACCCAAACGAGCTCCTTACCTTACATATACAGTTTTCCTTGCGAGGCGTCAAGTCATGGTTGACAAGCCCAATGTGTTTCTCCAAAGTTAAATTTACTTTTTTCAGTTTTTTTTTTTTCAATTTTTCTGTGGTATTAAAGTTTTCTTTTGTTTTTATTTCTGGAAGGGAAATAAAATTCGTAAGAGATCGATTACAACTTGTATTATTTCATTTTTCTGTGTAAGAAAAGTCTTTGCTTGCCTTTCCGAGACCTTACCATTTTCCATTTTAATAAGGAATAAAAAGGGCTCATTTTCCGCAGATGTGGACAAGGAAAATTTCGTCTGTCTCTGGGGAGGAGCAAATGGGGGAGGCGAGAGCCACGTTTGTGTGGGTAGCAGATGTGACCGGCGACTCGTCAGTGCTCTGAACTTTGCCTGCTCCGAGATTGTCGATATTCCCAAGCCACTTGCTGGTAAACCCCACCACTTCCCTCTCGTCGAAGGCAGCTATTTCAACTTCACGTGCGTGGCCCCAGTGGACAGGCTTAGCTTCTCGCAGATATTAGTCCAAGTGAACAGCCCTTCCATCACTTCATCCACAAACGATGCCCCCACCGCCAATTCTTCAGCTTTTTGACTAAGCGCGCCTAGAAATACGAGGTCTAATGAGGTCCCCTTGAGACATGATTAAGAAGATCAGTTGTGGGGGTTTGCTGAAGAAACAACAACGTCCTGATTTTGAAGCTCCTCCCCCAATTTGCCAGGCCACCTGCCACCCGGTTTGCTGCGGGATAGGTGTGTTTGGCGATTGTAGTGCTTAAGCACTTACCTGCATGCTGGTGCAATAGGTTCAATGACAGCATTTGAAGAGCTATTTATTTTGACAGTATTGACACTATTGAGTGCGACAGCTGCATGCTGGAACGAATCTTCGGTGAGGTTGGAAGCTACTAAATTCGATTAAGATCCATGCTATATATGGAGTTGGATCCACGCAAGTGTCATTGGTTGATTAATCTAGCCTACCCTAATCTGTGTGGTCTTAGGATTTTTTCCAAGTTAGCCTTACTTACACTCGACTTACAAGGATCATAGAAAGAGAAACTCTAGAAATAAAAGATTTATTATACAAGTACAATGCTAACTGTAACCATAGATCTCTTTTTAATCTAATGGTGGAAATTAAATCTCCTTAACTACCACTATTCACATTTATTACATAGGTATATAATTACTGTATTGCTTGCCCTCAAGAGTATTCTAGAATACTCCGAAAAACCTTAGGACTTTAGGAGATAGGTTGAGGGTTGCTTGTTCACATATTGATCATGGCTAGAAAACCTCTAGAACGTCTTGATTCATTGGGCCGTGACATTTTCCCCCACCTAATCAAGCGACGCCCACGTCACATCGAAGATCGATATGCTTCTTGAATTTCCAAGGAGCTTCAACAAGGTTCCTAAATTGCTTCACTCTTTGAAAGACCTTCCATTGGACCAAATACTCATGCTCAGGCATACAATACCACTTTTGCTGGACTTGTTTCACCATGATGCACTCAGCATCTCCATCATATGAGGTTTTTGCCCCAAGTGGTACCCATTGTGATTCTCCTTAGTTCGGATCTTTCTCGTCTACATGAAAAGGCTTAAGCATAAGAATGTGGAATACCGGATGTACCTTGAGTTTTAGTGGCAATTCCAACTTGTATGTGACCTTCTTGACTCGTTGCAGTACTAAGAAAGGCCCCTTAAATCGACGAATCAACCCCTAATGTACATCATTGTACTAGAGAACCAAGTGCAACTTGGCCAGCACTCGGTCTTTGACTTAATCCACGTGTTGTCGCTCCTTTCAAATACTTATATCGTGGGATGTAGATGGGTTTTTAAGTCTAAGTTAAAGGCCGATGGTATATTAGAAGAATTAAAAGCAAGAATGGTTGCTAAGGGACATACTCAAGTAGCATGATTAGATTTCCTTGAGACTTTCTCGCCAATTATTTGATCAGGAATTATAAGAACAGTCCTCACCATTGCTACTATTAAAGGTTGGCTTGTCAAACAATTAGACGTTAAAAATACCTTCTTACATGGTTTTCTATTGCAACCTGTTTTTATGGAGCAACCGCCAGGTTTTGAAGATAAAAATGATTTGTCTTAAGTTTGCAAACTGGAGAGAGCTTTGTATGGCCTTGAGCAAGCACCAAGAGCATGGTTCGATTGTTTTTAGCTCATTTCTTTTGGCATTCAGTTTCTTTTGCAGCGTTGCAGATCCTTCATTGTTTATTAAAAAAAATCATATCATGGCATTCTAACTCTGCTTTTATATGTAGATAACATGATAGTTATAGGTGATGATCCAAAATTGCTTGATAGGTTCATCTTTACATTGAGTAGCAAATTTGCAATGAAGGACATGGCATCGTTGCACTATTTTCTAGGAGTGGAGGTTAGGATATTTTTTGGTGGCCTTTATTTGTGCCAACAACAATATGCTTTGTCAATTCTTAAACGTGCACAAATGGAGGGCTATAAGCTAGTTTCCACACCTTTGGTTGTTTAGTTCTCATTCTAATATGGGTGCAAGACTATTTTCATTTCCTACGCTATATCGAAGCATCGTTGGAGCTCTTCAATATCTCATAATTATAAGGCCGAATATTTCATATGCAATCAATTTTGCTTGTCAATTCATGTATCAACCTATAGTGAGTCATTTTCAAATTGTGAAGCGCATTTTACGTTATGTCAAAGGCATAACACATTGAGGCATGCAAATCTTGTCCAAGTCAACTTTGGATTTGTATGCTTTTTTCTGATGTAGATTGGGCAAGTTGTCGCTTGACTCGATGATCAACTATTGGATTTTGTACTTTTGTAGGTAGCAATTGTATATCATGGAGTATCCAACCACGGGCAGCTGCATTGGTATTCGTTCTCTCCCCCACCGCAGGGGGTCGAGGGTTTGAATCCCCACATTGCTAAAGTGTCTTAAGTGGGGCGTCCTAATGTTGGGGTCCTAGGCCAACCTCCTCCGAGGTTTATGTATAAATAGTAGCTTGCGACGACGTCCGACGGTGCCACCGGGCATTAGAGGGCGATGTGCCTCGTAAGGGAGTCTCTAGTGGTTCCTTGATCACCCAAAAAAAAAAAATGTATATCATGGAGTGCTAAGAAGCAACGAACGATTACTCGATTTAGTGCTGAGGTAGAGTATTGTGCAATGGTATCCATAGCTACAAAGATTACATGGATATTGTTCCTTTTGAGAGATCTGGGTACTCATCTCTCCGGTCCATCAAT